>VZSR01002420.1:2000166-2060905 GCA_013398615.1 Brachypodius melanocephalos | reverse complement strand
AGGACTTAGAGCAAATGTGCATAACAAGCAGTAGAAATTCTTGTACGAACAAAGTGATAAACATTACTGTGTTTGGTGCTAGTTCAGCCACTATTGGAACACTCTGTAACGTGCTGGAAGCCAAACTCCAACAAGTATTTCCATAAACTGAAAATGGCTCAGGGAGAAAACATCAAGGTAACTTGACAGATTCTTGTGGCTTGAAAAAGGTGTTGGATGGTAACTGGTCACATTTTCTCCAGTCCTGTGGAACAGGAATAGACAGAGGCTCTGTTATTTGTATGATATATTTCTCCTGTTAATTTTTTCTCTTATTGGTTGTGGTAGATTTGATCCAACGAGGTGGTTTGGTTATTTCTTTAAATGATCCAGAGGAAGGCCATCCTTCAAAAATTGTTCCTTTAAGGATAATTCCTCCTTTTCGTGAACTATTTACTGTTGGGGAACATCCCCAAGCTCACCTTTGACACCAGTCCTTGAGTTGTCACTTGATCCTGGCTGTTTTGTCCTGCCTTCATGCTACTTTTGGAGAATTGAAAAATATCCGCAGAAAATTGTCTTAGCCTTCCCTGGCTTCCATGTATTCTTCTGCTTTTGTTACTTGGTTCCATTATCCCACCCAGGTTTTTCACTTGAAGTGGTTAGGAATTTTTGCTTCAGTTCATCATTGTTTTCATTATTACAACCCCCCCCCCCTTTTTTTTAACAATATCCAGCTTTGCATCTTTTTTTGTGATAACTTGTCTTCTGTCCTTGCACCACCCTATTCCTTTAGCACGTACCGTTCTTCTCTGTTCCTAGAACTTACTAGAAGTTATGTCCTGTCATCCAAGTTCCAGTTTATTAGGATAAACAAATTAATTTAATCTCCTTCATTAGGCTTATCTTGGTAGGATGGATGAAATGGGTTTATCAGATCGCTTATCAAAGACTTGTGCAGAAACACTCTGCTGCCACATAAAAACACTGGTCTTAAAAGAAAGCATAAAATACATCTAGGGTTATTCCACACTGGAAATCCAGTGTGTTTATTGACAATATTACTGGAAAGCAGCTTGCTGCTAGGGGAAGAAAAATTCCTTGCCTACAGTTAATCTGTACAACATATGAAATCCATGGTCCTATTGTATTAACACATGATTTCTGTGAATTTATTGGAGAGGGATTAAGCAACAGTTCTTAAAGAATAATAAATTTGCCTTCAAAAAGGGCATGTTTTTACTAAATGGTAAATGGTTGCAGCTGTTAAGTTCCTCCTAATTGTGGGAAGAATAGTAAAAGAAGTGGTATTTTTCATTAGACTACTCTTTCTTTCTCTTTAAATTCTCAGGCTCATTGGGGGAAATGAATGTTTTCATTTCCAGGAATTCTTGCTTCAGCCTTCTTTAGTGTATTTGGATCTGACTTAAGACCAACAGAAGTCAGAAACAACATCCTAATGCAAGTCTGTCATTCTTCAAGTGAAATTATTTTTGAAAGTATATTATCTGAAGCCCTAATTGATTAGGCAGCTGGAAGAAGGAACAGTGGAGTAAAAAATTAGTTCTTGCTGTAGACAACATTAAATCTGTCTCACTTCAAGAGCAGGTCGATCCAGCTGGGGAAGGAATTCTTGCTTGATTCAGTTGCCTTGACCACCCAGTAATCCATTCCCTCTCCATACTTGAGCCCTTCCTTGGCAATGTCCACGTTCACTGGCACTGGGTCTGTTCCCATGTGGATGTTATAAAACTTTCACTCTCATGTATATCTGTGAAAGTGTGGGATCTTTTTACATGAGGGTGTAAATCCTAGGATAAACTGTGATGCAGAAGAGAGTATTATTGAATGCATAACTAGAATGAAACTATTTCTGTAATCTAAAGAAAAATAAGGCTTATGCCCTTCTTTTCCTCTTTACTGAGGCACATACACAGCCTCATAAAGCATGTGAGACAAAGTTTCAGTTCAATTAGTAGTTTCCACTGCAATCTGTAGGAACTTTTGTTGATTTACTCAAAATAAAAATGCTTATTTAACCTTAAAAATATCAAGAATATCAACTCATGACTTGTCTGTTTTTACTGGAGATTCCTCTGGATGACTGGAAAAAGTTGTTCTGAGTTAAAAAAAGAATAACATGGAGAGAAAGCCAAGCTAATGCCAGAGGACAGTTTAAAACTGTTGAGGACAGATGTTTTGTGTGTTCTCTAGGTCACTTTGGGGAAAAATATGCTGCTGTGACTCCTCAGAAACTGAGTTGATACTGACAGTCTGGTTTATTTCTTCATAAATAGAAAAGCATCGTATCAGTTACCAGTAGTAGTGTATTTAAAATTTATCTCTTTAGTTATGATTAATTACATCATTAGGTTAGTCAAGATTTAGTTAAATTATGGGCAATCAGAAAAACAAAGGACAAAAATGGAAAGCAAGATAATCCCTGTAAGCTGGGCCTTATTAAATTAGATGAAAGAAAATCAATGACTACTTAGGAGTTTTCACCAGGGCAGACAAGTGTCTGTGAAAACATTGAAAACATCACTTTTAAGGTTGTTGGTTTGGGCTCTGCTCTAGCATGGGTTGGACTGGGAGTAAGAAGCCTGGGTGAAGATTATGACTGGAACAGAGAGAATCTTGAGGCTACCCCACAAAGAGGCCTGTATTTTAATCATGTGCTGAAATGGGTAATTGTCAGCCTCTAGAGCAGTGTAGGTTTAGGAAAGTGCAAAGTGTGCTGCCTTCGAGGACAACAAGCATTGTAATGTCCTAATGTGCTCTTCAATACAATTCCCAATGCCTTCCTTTCAAGGCCTTCCTAAGACCTTCCAGGTCTTCCTGGTTCCACTGAATCATCTATGAATGATGTGAAGGTGGCAAATCAACAAAGTGATGGGAGAAGGAAGAAATCAGTAAGATATTTGTGTGGAAAAAGAGAGGAAACAGTTCTTAAATCTGGTGCTACACACTGGGCAAAGGGAGGGGTCTGTCACTGAAGGTTTCAGGGTTTTTAGAAACTTAGAGGACAATTGGCTTGGGTTCCTCAGGAGGCACCCTGTGGAGAACCAAAAATGTTTTTTTGCTAAAATTACGGTGCTTGCAGAGCACTGATGGGTTGTCGTGATCTTACATGGGAAATGTCACTTGAGCAAAGAGGAGAGCCTTCAGAAAGGTTTCTCTGATCCCAACAAACGTGTTGGGGAGCTGCAGCTGTTGGGAATTGGGATCTGCTGGAGCTCAGTAGCTCAGTCCCTGAGCTGAGAGTGGTGCTGACAGAGGGATTCTGTCTGCCCTGTGGTGTCTGTGTAGGTTTTGCACAAATGGGGACATTACCTCCCTATATGGACTCTGCATGTGGAAGAGTCATGTGATGCTGGGCAAGGCTATCCTGAGGCAACTCTTTAATGCTCAGGTACCATCCCATATGTGGCCTGAAATGTGGTGTCTTTGGTGCCTAGAAAGCAAGTACCTAACCCCAAAACCTGGCTAAAGATTCACCACAGTTGCGATGCTGATCCTCCAGGATAGCATCAGCTCTTCTGAATCCTACTGCTACAGCCTGTAACATCCAGTCTTCCTAAAACTCCTCCCAAAGTTAGTCTTTCCATACCTGTGTGAAAACACAACATAAGCTCTCTTGTTAACGGTTCTTGGAAGGCAGAATTAACGAAGAAATGAGCGAAATGTTTTCTGACTGATGTCCTGGCAATGTGGATGTGCATCTGCTGCAATTTCACCTTCTTGCCAATAGGCCAAGTGCACATCTGATCAAAACTCAGAAGGGACACAAAGGTGCAGCTCCTCTTCCAAGGTAATGGGTATCCCATCCACCTGGGGTAAGGAGACATGGAAGCAAGAGTTTTCTTACTGTTGGTGCATATTTGACACCTTGAACAACAATGCAAGGAGACAGAAGAACCCAAACAAACTCAAAGTAACCTGTCAGAACAGAAGGTGCAACTCATTCCCTATGATTAAATGTATTGTTTAACGATTTACTGAAGCTTCATGTTTTCCTCTTTAGCCTGAAAAGTCCTGAATCTCCTATGTAATGGTAGGGTATGACCTAAACATCATGGCTGCAAAAAGCACCAGTATCATCTTTAGGGCTGCCTAACCTTGACTTAACCAGTTGTTTCAGGTTTCCTCAGAGAAATGACTCTTTTATGAACATGTCGTCTTCAAACTGAGGCAAAGCACTTTCTTTCTTTCAAACTGCTGTTGACTCCTGGAGTATGAACTTCACAGTTAAATATCTTCTACTGTAGACAAGAGTACAGACAATACAGGCTTTGCCTTAGAATAAAGGATCCAAGGAGAGTTGTTGACTTATTGATTTTACAGTATAGGGCACGGTTACCACATTTGTTCTTTGATCTGACACTCCAGACACCAACCACTGCCAAGAAGAGAAATAACTGTAAGAAGCTGATATTTATAGTGATACTCTGCCCTGTCCAAGCAACAGACTGCTTTGTCATGGAACAATGACCCCTGCTAAAGCAAATCACTCATTTCTGCTACATGAAATTGTAGGTTCCTCTGAAATTACCAGTTCCCTGTGCTCGATGAACAGTACTGAGATGAGTTAGCAGGCAATGAAGGAATTCCTTTGTTTCTCCATGCAGGGGCTGTGATGTGGGGATGCCCTTTGGAAAGCCTGATAGGAGTTTCCTGCTGGCACTGTGCAAAGCAGCTTTTGCACTGGGTGACATTTGAACACCCACAAACATTTACAACTGTGGGAATGCTGTAGATTTCCCTTAAACTCTAGGAAAAATGCCTTGAAGGTGGTTTATTTGAGTAACTTCACAATGTAATTGGAAAGGGGGAAGACAGCTCACAGCTGTGGATTTTTACCCTCACCTGTGCTTAGCACAGAGTGCCTGGTCTGTGCACCAGTGCTTATAAATAGAGTCCTGTTATCCCAGAAAACACTCCAGTGATATCAGTACTGCTGTGGCTCTACCCCTTAGCATGCAGCTCAGTTCCTTTTATTAATAACCAGACACTGTGTTTAACCATTTCACTTGCAGTGTTGCACAGCTCTCCTTTAAGGGACCATCTATGTGTTTTCACAGCAGTTTTACAGCCTTAATTCAGAGCTGGTGATAAATAAAGCTGTTCCCAAACTCAGAAATGGCGAGAGCCAAGAATCACAGTTTCTCAAATCTCCAAAATAAATAAGTCAGTCATGTGTCAAACTTGCCTATCCATTGGCAAGGGAGTGCCGTGAACACTAATGTCTGATTGTTGATAAGGGAATGTGGATGTTGTGAAGTGTTGACTGATACAGCACTCAAGGGAATGGAAAAGAGAAAGTGGTGGAAGATGCAAAAATGTGTCAGCTGATATCTCAGTAGGGCTTTTTTTTTCTGGTTCAGTGAAGATACTGTCCTGAAGGGTTGCAGAGGAGAATAACTCTCTAAGTTCAGGAAAATCAGTTCTAGGAGTTTTATTCTAGTGGTTTTGTTGTGGTGCACAGTCTGAGTAAGGTGAACAAGGTGGGGGGGTTTAACTGCATGTCAGGGCTGGTACCCTTGACTTTTGATTTTGTAATTATGGATGCTTTTCATCTATGATGAATTACAACCTTTCTTAACTTGATCAGACCATATAAGACCTCATGTAACAGAAGTTATACTTTGGCTTGTTCTTTACTCCATTTACTTGTCTGTAAATAAGAGCAATTACATTCAAAAGGAGACTTTTTCATCTTGTTTTGTTTTGTTTTGTTTTGAGTACCTTTCCATGCATCTTGAGACTTCTCTTTTCTTTTTAGTACTTCCTCTCTAGAATTGTACTTCTTGTTCTGATAGGATGTGTCAGTCACTCATCCTGTTGCCTGTAAATCGGCCAGGATCATTTCCAGTAACAGAGGCCAGTGTCATGATGCACCAGCACTGGTATCCCACAACTATAAATAGATTCTTCCACAGGCCTCAGAAGAATAAATAGACATTCAGAGTTGCTGCAGTCATATAGGAGAAGAATAACAGCTCTAAAAACTAATGCCAGGACTCAATGTTTCGTTATTCAGAGGGCTGGTTTTTCTCTTACAGGGCTTGGCTTGTGTAACTCTTTGGATGTTTTTAAATTTTTTTTTTAATTTAAGTTTTATTTTATTTGCTTTCTTCTGGCACGTGGGCAAACTGCTGCTACCCAGCATGTGCTGTAGTGTTGTTATTAGATTTTAGGAGGAAGAGGAAAGGTTTCACTGTTATGATAGTTTCTGGTTTTCATGTGTCCTTTTCACAGCTTCTGTCTCCACATCTGCACAGATGTGTGATGTTGTGTAAGAAGGTTCCCTGTATGCTGTGCATAAGAAATCTGCTACTTGAATCAAGCAAGGATCATTTCAGTCATGGGGACCCAACAAGCATTTGAAAATGCTTCATCTGGGCCTCCATGAGTGCAGGAGGTTTTGGCAGCACCTTAAGGATATACATACTCTTTCCAAGAAAAGCAGTTGTGTAGTCAAAAACCTACTATTTGTTGTGATTTACATGCTAGCCTAATCCCCCTCCTTGCCATCTTCTAGGATACAGCAAGTCAGGTGGATGTCTGTAAAAATTTCACTGAGTTTTTTTGATTTGGCATTTTAACAGATGACTTCTCGTGAATCTTGATATGGCACCTTAAACTGTCCCCTCAATCTGCAGGTCTCCACTGCAGAGGTGGAGAAACCTCTGCTGGAGGTTTCTGCCTCTAAGCTGAGTCAAGGAAGTACTTGGAGTCTCAGCTATTATGGTGTGTAGCATTTTAGCTTTAAATAGTAATGAAAAAGTGTATATTCCCTTCCTGCAGGTTTGGAAAACAAGCTGGGGCTGGTAGAGATGTGCGGCTGTGGCTTAAACCATCAGAGCTCTATTTGCCTTTTGCTGAAGGCTGTGACAGGATAAGCCTCCTGACTTTTGTTCTGGTACAAAACCAAAGAGAAACAGAAGCCTCACTGGCTGTATGGATGACAAATAAACACAGGACTCACAAAAATTTAGTTTTGGCTAAAGAATCTTCCTGTGTCACACTTCTGGAGGAATTGATCCCATGTACTCAAGGAGGCATTATATTGGATGAATCCCTGAAAGATTTTTGCCATGTACTTAATGTTTCCTATTTTTCAAGGACAGTTCTAGCAACTGAAATTTCATTCCTTTTTAGAAATTTTGGGTTGACTTACATGGGTGTTATAAAACACCTGGGCTGCAAAATAGATCATATTTAATTTGATCTCCTTGTGTAGCCTGTATAAGTTCTGGACTAGAAAAAAAAAAGTGTCCATATTTTGCCTGTGTTTGCTCAGCACTCCCATTTGTGAGGCTCTTGTTTCAACTGATAATGATGTGCCAGCTTTAAACCATTTGGCCTTGGCATTTCCATGGCATGTTTTCCCAGTAAGTGTCACTATTAGGCTGAATGAAGCTTTCCAGAAACAGCAAAAATGATTCAGCTTTCTAAGATAGGAAGGTGGAAAAATACATTTTGCAAACGCACCCAGAAAATAACTCATAGTCTTTTCAGTGGTTCTTGATATTTGTTTGTTTGTTTATTTTTTTATCTGACACATGAGGTGTACTGAGGTTTATGATGGTGGTGGGGGTGATTTGTTTTGTTTTGGGTTGTTTGTTTGGTTTGGTTTGCTGGTTTGGGGGTTTTGCGGGTTTTTATGGTTGGTTTTTGTTTTATTTTGTTTGGGAGTTTTTTGTTTGTTGGTTTGGTTTGTTTTTTTGGTTTTTGTTTTTTTTCTGAAATGGCAACTATGTCTCCTGACTGGAGCCTTCTTAGAATTTGTCATATTAAGTTGGCCTCTATGGACAAAGAGAGGATACTTTGAAATGCCTGAAGGATGGGGTCTTATCCAGAAGGACTTGGACAAGTTCAAGGACCCATGGGAACCTTGTGAGGTTCAACAAGGTCAAGTGCAAGCTGCTCCACCTGAGTATTGGTGTTGGTACAGGCTGGGGGGATGAAGGGATTGAGGGCATCCCTGCAGAGAAGGACTTGGGGATGCTGGTGGATGAGAGGCTGGACATGAGCCAGGAACATGGACAGCAGCCCAGAAAGCCAATTGTAACATAAAGCAAATAAAAATAAAGCCAAAAAGCAGCATGGCCAGCAGGTTCAGGGAGGTGATTCTGCCCCTCTGCTCTGGTGAGACGCTATGTGCAATTCTGCACCCACCTGTGGAAGGACATGGACTCGTTAGAATGGGTGTGGAGGAGACTATGAAGATGATAAGGGGACTGCAGCACCTCTCTCGTGAAGACAGCTGAGAGAGCTGGGGATTTTCAGCATGGAGAAGACTCCAGGGAGACCTTACAGGACCTACAATACCTAAAGGATTTACAGGAGAGCTGGGGATGGACTGTTTGGCAGGGCCCATGGGGTAGGATAGCATACAATAGTTCTGAATTGAAGGACAGTCGATTTGGACTAGACGTGAGGAGGAGGGGTGATGAAATTTGAACGTATTGCCATGAGAGGTGGTAGATGCTCCATCCCTGGAAACATTCAAGGCCAGATGGGATGGGGCTCTGAGCCACCTGATCTAATTGAAGATGTCTCTGCTCATTGCAGGAGGTTGGACTGGATGAGCTTCAAAAGCTTTTTTCGACCCAGCAGCCCATTCTGTGCTTCCAACTCTGTGACATCCTTGGTGTCCGTGCCTGCCCGTGAGGCACGGCGCTGTCCCCGGGGACACAGATCTCCCCAGGGACAGAGATCTCCCGGGGGACACAGATCTCACCAGGAACACAAATGTCCCCAAGGACACAGGTCTCCCCAGGGACATAGATCCCCCCAAGGACACAGATCCCCCCAAGGACAGAGATCTCCCCAAGGACACAGATGCCCCCAAGGACACAGGTCTCCCCAGGGACATAGATCTCCCCGGGGACACAGATCCCCCCAAGGACACCGATCTCCCCGGGGACACAGATTTCCCCGGGGACACAGATCCCCCCAAGGACACCGATCTCCCCAAGGACACAGATCTCCCCAAGGACACAGATCTCCCCAGGGACACAGATCTCCCCAAGGACACACATTCCCCGGATCTCCGCTTCCCACACGGGCCCGGCCTGTGAGGCGCTCTGTCCCGCCGCTAGATGTCGCCGTTGCTCTTCGCCGGATCCTCGGCGCCCTCAGCGAATTTCCAGGGAGCGGGGAATTCATTCCATGGAGCCACAGGGTCTTCAGGGCTGGCAAAGGACCTGTGAGACCACCCAGTCCAATCGTTCACCAACACAGACAGGTCTGTCACAAAACCGTGTCCTCAAGTGCCGCATCTACATTTCTTTTAAATACCTGGTGGTGACCCAAACACTCCCCTGGGCAATCTGTCCCAAAGCTGACCCCTTCAGTGAAGAAATTTTTCCAGATATCCAAACTTAAACTTCTCCTGGTGCATCTTGGCGCCATTTCCTTGTCTTGTTCCTTGTTATCTCGGCGAAGAGAGCCACCGCCTCCTGGCTACAGCCTCCTTTCAGAGAGTTGTAGAGAGCAGTAAGGTGTGCCGAGCATCCCTTTCTCCAGAACACCCCCAGCTCCCTCAGTCACTCTTCACAGGATTTACTCTCCAGACCCTTCTCCAGCTCAGTTGCCCTTCTCTGGGCTCACTCCAGCACCTCAATGTCCTTCCTGCAGTGAGGGGCCCAGAACTGAACACAGGATTTGAGGTTTAGCCTCACCTGTTCCAAGTACAAGGGATGGTCATGGTCCCGGTCCTGCTGGACACAAAACGCACCCGAGGGGGAAAGGTCCCTCATAGGCTCCAGGTGTGTCTGACACAAGCACCAGTGTGTGGAGTAGTTTTCCCAGAAATGCAGTTTTGGTTGGTTTTATCTAGAATTGGTTGGAGGGAGCATGGTAATGGGGGTAATGGTTTGGGGGGCATGCTTCTCCCTATGGATACAAAATCCAAAATCCACATCTTCCATTGAATCACTATGCCTGAAAAACACAAGTGGAAATAGTGGACTTGCTTGATTCTGCTCTTACTGGAACGAATTATGATTGTCTCAGTGCCATAAAATTAGTCATTATCTCGTAGTTAAGTTTATCTTTGACAGAACTTTATGCTGCCATTTGTTCTGAAGTAACACATCAGATTACAGTTCCCAAACTGGTACAGAATCATAGAATTGTTTGGGCTGGAAGCAATTTTTAAAGATGACCTAATACATACCCCCTGCCATAAGCAGGAAAAATGGGCTACACTTTGATTCAAATTTTGAGTCTTCATCTCTCCTATAAACATTTATAGGAGTTTATAGCATGTTGTGTTCAAAAATCTGGATTAACAAAGAACTATTAAAGCTGAAAAACCAAGCATGGTTGTTACTGGGCAACATGGACAGTGTTGTGAGATAGAGTCTAAAATTGTCAAACAGCTGTTAATTCTGGTGATCATAGTGAGGCGTCTTGAAAAAGCTTTTCAAAGCATTCTGTGTGTTTATGCTATATTAGGTATTCAGAAAACTACTGTGGTAAATTAAACTTTGGCTGACACTGTGAGCACTCAGCAAACCTGGCCAAATGTTGCACATGGGATGTGTAAGAACTTAAAGAGTTTGTGGTCATCAGGTTAGTTAAGGTTTCTGCTTAGTTCTGCCTTGTGTTATGTACAGAAGCAGATATGAAATCTCATTTTTTAGGCAGCATTCAATTGTCTTGACCCTAAGAATATACTTTTTTGTTTTTTCCCATAGTGATGTCCTGATTTGCCACCCATCTTCTGCATTATTAAAAAACAAATAAAGAAACAACAACAGCAAAAACAACAGAAAAAGAAATGAGACAAGATTATAAGGACAGTAGCATTTGTTATCCCTGCAGAGCAACGTGCATCACATGGAGCACGCACAGAAGAGAGCACATTAAAAAAAGAGCAGGCATTTTTAATCTTGATATTGCTTTCTTTACTTGCAAGCATAATATTGTTTTTAATACTTTGTGTAATTCCCTAGGTTTTTAGCAAAGCAAAGTGAAAACACTGAACTAGATTTTGTGGAATCATAACACCCCCCACAGGGGTCATCAGCAAGATGGCAATCTCTGGATGCATCTGACAGCCATCTGCTTCTTGAGCTAACAGTGTCTTTGACAGCAGTAGCTGGAGTTATTTTTTATGCTGCCTGTCAGTAGAAAGGAAGAAAGGGTGTACATCCTGTGGATGCCCTAACCTCTTGCCAGATGTGGAGAAATTTTCCCATCCAAGTTTCAGTCTTGGCTGGTGGATTGGATCCTCAAAGACTGAACATTTCTGTCTCACTACTCCTCCTTCCCCTCTTTCAGCCTTCCTTTCTCACTACTCCTCCTTCTCCTCTTTCAGCCTTCCTTCTCATCCTCTTCCCTGCTACTGTGTTTTGTCCCGGTATTCTTCCCTGAATCCTTCTTCTCATTTCTCTTTGTCGTTTGTAGCTACCTCAGTGCTCTCTCCAGTTTCCTGGCTTGCTTTTGGTTCAGCTCTCCTCAGGTTGCTACCTTCTTGGCCCAGCCCTCTCCAGCATTATATTAGATGAGCTGATGTCTGTACCAAACCTACAAGTTTCCCATTACCTCCTGATTGCTCCTGATGTCGGGCTGTTACCCCAGCTAGCAGCACACTTTCCTCTCTGCTTGCTGTTTTCATCTCATTTCCTCCAGCTCCAGTGTCAGTTTCTCTCACCCCATCCTACATAACAGCATCCATTCTAAGTCTTGGACCAAAGGGCATTTTCCCAAACAGGGCCTTCCCTGCAAGACAAGTTATTTCCCATCCTGTGCTTAAGTTAAGATTTTATCTTCAGATCTGATAAACTGTACGTCCATTCTTCAGTGTCTTCTTTCCTAAAAGCAGTTCTCACAGAAGATATCTTCAGAGCTGTTTGAGTGAGAAGGGAGCATAGGCAGGGACTGTCTAAGATTCTATCTCAAATTTGGCAGTTAAATCAGCTTGGTCATATTAAAAGGAGACAGAGGGCCCAGCACATCTTCCAGCTCCTTCCCTTCAGTGCTAGGTGTCTCAGTGAGGCCAGAGGGGACGATCAGAACATCTTGTTTAACTCTCACATGCTGCTAGCCTCTGTATTTCACGCCTTCACATATATTGGAGCTGATAAATTTAATTTTGACACTCAGATGATGCTAGTTCCTTTAACCAGGATTGGAAAGCCTGAGGATAAACACACAGGCTTGTCTCAGAAGCAGTGTGAATCACTACCTTTGTCAATATGAGGGTGTTTTTCTGGGAGCTGACATGATGGCAGCGTGTAATAAAGTCATGAATAGATTAAACAGGTGATGTCATAGCATGTATGTGATGTTTTCTGTCACATTTCTTGTTGCAGGGCTTTTTTTTTCCCACTATTTTCTTCTATTTTCTTCCAGTTCATCAAAAATATAAAACATGAAAATTCTACTAATACTTTGAGTAGTCATGCAGTTTCTTTTTTTAAAAAAAGCAGAAGTGAGGGGCAAACTTTATTCTCATTAAGCTGAATTTTATTTGATGCTCTGCTAAAGAGAGTGCCATTTAAATACTCCCTTATAAAGCTGCAGAAAGCAAATAATGCCACTGAGGAAGTTCCCTGAAAATGCATGAAAGTTAAGGATTGTGATTTGGTTAAACTTAACTTGCTCAGTTTATGTCAGCTTCTCTAAACAATGAGAATATGGGTATAATACTTGGGTATTAGCCTTAAAATATTTAGACATTGATGAGTGAGTTGATTCAAGACCTCAAGGAGGCCTGATTTTTATGGTTTTATGCATCATGCCCAGACAGTCTAACAGATTTCTAGAATTTATGTTCTCTTGAAGCTGTATCATGCTTAATTTAGAAACAATTTCATGAGTTCTGGATGCATTAGTACACACCATTATCAGTTCAGGATCTGGAGTGTTCAAGTATTTTTTGCCTTTGAAATACTCTTACATTTATGAACTCTTTCAGAAATTTTCATTTTGAAAAATCCTCTTCTGAAACAACTTTCAAATAAAGAAGAAACACACAGAAGTTTGCTGGCTTTGTAAGAACAACAGAGCATCCAAATTCTAAATAGGCCCAGCACTATAAATGGTCAGAGGAAGGTGATGACTTGTATTTGAGTTAATATTATTATTTCTCTTTTGAAAGAGCACCTGGAGCTCCCATTTGAGGTCAGCTGCCTACTGGGTATTACATATGCACAGAACAGCCCCAGCTATGCAGAAGGCCAGACAGGAAGGTGTTCTAGTCCTACCTGGCTGCAGCCTATGAATAATGGAAGACTTTGCTGCCCAGTGTTTGAATGAAAACAGACCTGGCAGGTGGTGAGGAAACATGGAGGTGCCCTGAATTCCTATTTTATAGCTGAGTAACAGAGACTGGTAGGTGACTTGCCTGGTGTCACATAGGAAGTTGAGTTAGTACCAAGATTTAGACTGAGCTTGGCCATGAGCCTGGCCTTTCTCCTGCAGTGTTTCATAGTTAACAGACTGTGCTAGGGCTGGATACCATTGCCAGCTCCTCTTTAGTTCCCTTTGAGCAAGTTATACTGCTATGAAGCAATCTTTGTTGTCTCCACCTGTAAAGGATGCACCAATTCTGAGCCTTTGGACTCATGTAAATGTGCTGGAGCAGAACTTTGCAATTAACTTCTTCTCTAAGCCCTTAATGAGGGTGGGAAACAGCCTCATGCTAAGCAACTATATTCATAAGTGCATTTAGCAAACCAAATAAGCAAAGTTTAGCAGTGATGGTTTCAGTGAGTGTAAATCCTCATCAGGGACTCACTCTTCACAGAGATGCCTGCCCTTTGGACTACCTCTGTCCAAATTCTACATCTTTGCAGCATCCCTAAGGATTCTCACTACACATGAAGTTGGGGGTTCTCTGCCTGTCCCCGCTTCTGTGCTCTGCTTTCTGTTGTTCTTAGACTGGACTCTGTAAACTATGTGAGAGGGAGTAGAAAATGCTGCTTCAACTGCTCAGTGGTCCTGATATTTGCCCAGGAAAGCAGGGGTGTGGTCCGACTAAATGTGCCCTGTGTCCCAGAAGAATGCCCTAGTTGCCGAGCTCTCTCTCTGGGTTAGGACTGTGCTCACTTCCCTTTATTTGCCACAAAATGCAGCGGGGTTTGTGCTTATTATTCTGGGGCTGCTTTTTGAATCTCCATTCAGAGAATCTACATTTAGCTTTAGGAACACAGCAGCACTTCACAGGGAGGACCACGTAACCCAGTATTTGTGTCTTGTGCAGATAGTTATCCATGCCTCAGGTTCCAAAATGTGAACTGGAAACAAAGCACCTTCTGCAGGGGAAGGCAGAGAAGAGGAATGTTTATTGTTCTCCCACATATGCAAATCTAGAAAAAAATCATCTGGAAAAAATGAGTACTGTTAAAATAATTGTACTAACACAAAATATTTTTAGGTATTTCATGTTCTTTTTCTGTTGTAGAGGAAGAGAGTTGCTGCTTTTTCCTTATTTCAAACCCTAATCTTATGTGATGCAAATCTAATTCAGGCTTTACAGCAAAGATTTCTGTTGTAGTGAGAACTGAAAATCATGGTGAAATTTTCCAGTATTTCCTCATTTGCTTCTTCTGGATTTAATTGCATTTGTTACTGCCGGAGTTGTGTGCAGACTCTACAGCTGTTTTTCCTCCCATGTAGTTGTGATCTCTTTAATGTTTATTTTAGAAGTCCCTGGGAATATTGCAAAAGGGACAAAAGTTGAGATGCAGTAACAAGGGGCTGTTTAAGGCTAAAATTTCTTGTCAAAACTCCACATGTCCCAGACCACAGAAGTAATCAGGGTAAAAACTTTTACAGTTTTTCTTGAAATGTATTTTCTCTCATATTCAAACCATGGGAAAAATGTCTTTGTGTCACAATAGCAATGGGGTCACTAGCAGAAAGTCAAATGACCAAACTTGAATATTCTGGGTTGGGGTTCTTTTTGTAGGGTTGTCAGTTTTGTTTGGGTTTTTTTTTCTGGTTTGCTCTCAGCCAAAATGCGGGACACAGACAAAGCTGAAGTAAAATGAAATCTTTTTGTTTGACAAAAATTTGAAGGTTTTTTTGGTACAAAAAAAAAAAAAAGGCTAATTTTCTCTGCCTGTGTTCTCAACAGACATTGGTCTTAATGGATAACAGAGTTTGGGATTTCCTACTTGTTGAGAAAATTTTGAGTTTTTCATGTAATCATTGATTCCAGATGTGTTTTCCTGTTTGCTTCAGTAGAAGAACTGAGATTGCTTTATGTTGTTATCATGGAGGTTTGCACCCAAAACTGATTGCATGCTGCATTAGAGATGAAGATAAAAACAAGAGCAGTTTGAAGAAGACAGAGATGCAGAGGCAAATATAATATACGTGTTTTACAGGTTTGATATGTTAACTCCTGCTTAACACACCGTGAGTCAATCATTGCAATCATTGCAAAGCTGGCACTAGTTTTGGAGCAGCAATTTAAGGTTCACAGACTGCTGTTCTTAGCTCCTCTGGAGTGCCTTTGTGAAAATCCAAATGTGTATAATTCAACTGGCTTTTGTGTTGTTTCAGTTGGACTCAGTCTGTGCACAGTTTATCCATGTACTTGGATGTCAGAGAAACGCAGGTGGGAGATCAGCATTCAATTAACACAAAAAAAAAAAGAAGAAAAAAATTTTCTTCATCTAAATAACGCTTTATTTATTTTGACTGGATAGTTTTGCTTTTAAATCTTGGATGAAATTCAGCCTCAGACAGTTTGAGGGGTATTAATAGTTTTTAAAGTTGTGTGATGTTGAGTTTCTCAAGATTACCTGGTTCTTAAAATGTTTCAAGAAAAAAAAAAGGTACTGAAACATTTTTGAGGATTTATTCCATTTTCAGGAGAGGGAAAAAAAAAAAAGAAGAGGAAATCTATTATTTAAGGAAGAAATACAGCCAGTGTGATAAAAGTGCCTCCCCACGTCTTGTGGCCAGGTGCTACGTGCATATAAATGTTTCACGTTAAGCTTTAAGATCAAGGAAGAGTCTGTGGGGAACCTTGTTTCCTGGAGATCTGCTTGCTGGAGTAGCTCCCAAGTACTGACTTCCCATTTTTCATTTGGTTATTAAGGATGAAAGGCTACATCGTTTTCTGGAGCAGCGTTCCTTGCATGCCATTATCTTTGTCCACAGCTATGAACCATGCATTTCTATAGGTTCATGTGGATGCTTAGCCTCACTCAGCTTAGCCACCCTGACTCCTGCTTTATGTAAGTTTAATTCAAAGGATCACCTTTATGTCGTCCTGTAGGCTGAACAAAAGATGGATGGTTTCATTAGTTGAGAAACTGTCTTTTTTACATACAGCTGAGTATCATGGGTCTCCAGCCTATGTAATGCAGAGCACTCTCTGGTACTGCTGAAAGGGGAACTTGGAAAGTCTGATTTTCTGCCATGATTCATTCTGGGCAATGTGTGTGTATGTGCAGCCTTACATGTGCAAATTGCCAGTATGTTTTGCATGCTCCAAATATGTACAGAACCAAGAGGAAAAATGTGATTGCAACTCATTTGTACTCAGTTTGCAACAGCAAATCATCCTTAGGATTAGAAATTCCAGCACTTAGCTATTTATCACAGCTGCTCTGCATAAATATCCCTTCCAAAGAGACTTTTTTAAGAAAAGGACTGGCATGATTAAGAGATATTTAAAATATAACAAGCTTAGCAATTTGGGTTTTTTTGCTTGGATAAAAATCCTGGTTTAACTACTATGTTTTTTTTAATTCAGCTAATTATTATATTTCTAGTAAATGCTATCAACACAAATGTTTCTGAAGTTAAAACCAGGCACTTGCCTGGTACTTGACTCTTTAAAAAAATCATCTTAAAAAAAAATAATAAAAATTTTAAGCTAAGAAATTGCTACAAAATATTATTAGCCATATAAATGACAGAATCATGCTCAATCAAATGTAGCATGCTGCATGGAAATGATAATCATTATACAGAGGTAACAAGGAAAGCAAGACACATGCAGAACTTTAGAGTGAAACAAAACCCTTCAAAATGAGCAAAACTTGGTAGTTTACCAAGGGTGAGGGGAGTAAGAGTTAGAATAAGCTATTTGGGGTTTTTCAGGGATGAAGGATCCAACCTAAAGATATTTAATCTACTCTGACCTGTGTGCTTCTGTCTCACTTTAATGTAATTGAAGGTACTGAAAAACAGGTGTCAGGGAGTTGCTTGGGGAAAAGCTAATCATGGCAATTTACTGTCTGGAGAGTTTATGCTTATGCATTTTCCCTAACATGACACTCATATTAAATATAAATTAACAAGGACTGATCTATATTCTGTACTGTTCAGGCATTGTTACTAAATCCATTTCCTGATGGCTCTGCAAAAGAGAAATTGTGTTGCTCAAAACCAGGCACATGGTTGGTATTGTATAGAAAGGGAAACATATTTTTGCCTAAACCCAAGTTTTCTTTGTGGAACCAAGAAGCCTATATATTTTATATATATATATATATATATATATATATTTATGTATATGTCTGAGTGCATCTATATATATATAACCCCTACTTCTTAACCCTTCTGACACAGACATCCAAGTGCTGCCAACTTTGAGTTTAGTTGAGAGGATAAACACAGATAAAAGCACAGTAAGCAGGGACTTGCTATGCTTGGCAGAGGAAGGAGACAGACACCCTGCATAGTCCATTGCCAGCAGCTTTTCATTGCAGTAACTACCTCAGTTTGAACACTGTTTTTGGAATAGTTCAGTCAAGTTTCTGAAAACAGAGTAGGAGTAAGAGCTCAAAGATTTCTCACAGATTTCTCAGACCTGGAAGGGAATATAGCCTATCTAACATGAACAGAAATGAGCACTCATGCTTATGCTTCTAGTTTGAAAATATGTTTCCTATCTCTAAGGATGTGTTTGAATACACTGGGGAGTACATATAATTTTGTGAATACCTTCACTGAGAGAAATGATGCATTCTAAGAGTTGTGTTATCAAAGGAGCTTGAATTGAAGTCTCCAGTATCCTCTGCTTTAATGTATCTTTGGATGGCAGGTCGGTATCAGTAAAGGTAGCAGGAATAAATGTTTTCCTAACCTTCCTGTAAAGCATGGCAGTACAGTTTCAGAGCATTTTAAACTAAAATGCCTCTATGATACACATTCTACCTTGCTCTCTGCCTCAGACACTGTATTTTGGTGCAGTAAGCATTTTGTTTATTTAAACACTTGTTATGCGGTTCATGGCCTGACATAAACTGAGTATTTGGTGGGCAATTCTGATCTGGGATTCCATAATATGGCTCTCTGTGGCTGCAGGGCGACTGAATTGGGGAACAATGCAAAGGCCTATGTCCTTATTTTACACCTTCATATTTTTCATTCCCTCCATGCACTCTCATCATTCTCATTTCCTACATTTCTTCTGGTTTGTTTGGGGTGGTTGGTTGGTTGGTTGGTTTTTTTCTTTCAGGAAGCTTTTTGATTCACTGTGAGTGTTCAACATTTTCCTTTCCCCCCCAGACTTATGTTAAACTTAACAGATGCATCAAAGTAAATTTTTTTTATTTCTACTATTTCCTTTTTATTAGTGTACACTTTCCCTCTTTTTGTTGTTTCTAATCCTGTGCTTTTGATTGTCATCTTGTCTAAATCATATTCTGTCGTCTAATCTTCATTAGAGAAGGAATTCTCTACTCTTCCCATTCGTAGTTTATCTTTAATTGTTCCCTTAGTAAGGTGTGATTTTTTTTTTTGTTCCTCCAGAATATGGAATAGTTTTATTTCTGGTGGTTTTTTTTTAATTCAAGCCTGAAAAATAACTTTTTCTGTTTATTTTATTTTTTAGGCTCAGCTAATCCTTCTCAATTCAATCCTTCACATTGAGAGACAAGGTGGAGTCTTGTACTTCTATGAAAGGTTGTACAGTTTGCTGGCATTTGGCCACTATGAGGAATAAGGATCTGCACTCGAAAAATAGAAAAGTAAAGAAAAATCCAAAGTGAAAGATCCTGGAAGAGCCCCTTGAGAGCTGCAAACCACCCTTCCCTGATAGGAAAGACACGTAATTTACACTGCTTCTAGAAGATCAGTGGTGCTGTAAGGTAAACCGTTTTTATTGATAATGTTTGTTTGGTTGTTGTTAATTTGGCAATGCTTTGGTCTGTCTGTAGCTATGAATTTCAAAGATGTGTGCTGGAAGGGAAGGGGAAGTTTTAAAAGTAGAGTTCCTGCTTAGCAAGTACACTCTGACATAGCCAGAGCTTGGATTCAGCTGGATGCATCCTCGTGTTTTCCCTGCAAATGGAAGTGCATGGTCATTAACACAGCGAGTCACAGTAATGTGTTATGATCTGATCTGGCATTTATAAGGAAATAGAGTGGCTGGCCTTGGATACCTCTCCTCCAGGTCATTTGTCCTAGTGATAAAGAGAGTGCTTGCCCCCCAGAGGAAGCAAAGCTGCCCATTATGTCAGCTCACACCCTGGAAAAGGCTACTGATTCCGGTGCCCCTGTTTGAGATGTGCTCTCTAAACGGGGTCAGTGTTATAACTGGGAGGGGGGAGCAGCTTCAGCTGTGAGTGCGTGCTCAGAGAAATGGTCTAACTGGCTCTGTCAGAGATGAATAAAGGATGTAAACAAGCGGGCTTGTTTTATATTCGCTTTAGAAAAAAAAATACATATATAATGATTTGTGTTTTGGATCATTGATTTATATGTCAGACAGATGAAAAGCAAAATTTCTATGATGCCTTTATCATCATTCTGACAAGGACTGCTTTTAAGTTAAAGAGTGATAAAGAATGCCAAATTTTGACATTACTAGAACAGCCCTATCAGCTTTAATTTTCTTTTGTTTTCTTCTTGTCAAAGAAAGGCCATTAGAGATAAATTACGATCTCAAACTGGTTAATCTAGTGATGTGCATTTTTTTCCCCATAAATTACCCCAGCCACCTTCTGAAGCATTACATAATCCCAACGAGAAGCGAGGTACAGAAAGCAAATATCCAACGTCATCCGTCTTTAGGGGTTCTGAGGCTCTGGGAGGGCTGCCCGCAGCCGAGGCTTGGTGTCCCATCGCACAGATGGATGTGTGGAGCCCGCCCGTAAATTTGTGTTCGTGGCATGCCAGGGACCGCTAGAGTGTGCTCGGTCACAGCTCTGAGCAGGAGCGCACACCGCGGAGCACGGGCAGGGTTCAGGGTTGCTGGAAGTTTATTTCTTCCACTAAATTAGGGAGCTGGTGCTCGTATCATTATGGATCAAAATTAATTGACCTCGTGGCATTAGCGTCAGTGTACTTAAAGCACAGAGTTTATACATAAAGCTGGAGAGTTTCATTTCGACCAGCCTGTGTGTCTATGCTGGTTTCACATTTCAGGTGAGGAGTATCTACACAGATTGTGAAGATTTCGTGCAAAAGTTTTTTGTTTCTTTGCATCACACTGGGGCTTTGGTTTTTGGTGTCCCAAAGCTGTATTTTTTCCCCTTTTTATTAATTTTTCTTTCTTTTTCTTCTTTCTACCAATTTACCAATTTGATGAGTGTTCAGCCATGTGTTTTCTATAAAACATTATTGACAGCTAATAGTAATTTGCACCTCTTTAGCCAGGCATACTTTGTGTTTTCAAAGCCTTTATAAGCATTACCTGGATCAAACATTACCCAATCAAGAAGGCCAGTATTATTCACATATTTTGTTAAGTAAACTCAGCTAGAAAACAAAATCAGATTGTTTCCTTGAGACCACAACACTGTGTAAAAGCCAGGAAAACAACACGTATCTTTTGACATCTATTCCTATGCTCAACCATAAAATGCTTGGATTTTTCCAAATATGTCATGATTAGCATTATGATTAAAGGATTATGATTAACATTCTTTTGGGAATAGATAGTATGACTTCTTTATATCTGTACTAGAAGTTTTCAAGTGTAATTTATCATCCTGAATATGTTATAATAGGACTGACACAGAGAGTACACTAAAAAAAAAATCCTTCCTGCAGCTCAGTTGGATGCTAGCACAGATATATAAGGCAGTATGTGAAGTGTGAGAGAGAAACAAAGAATTGGCTAGAGAAGATGCTGGCAAAATCAGCAGAAAATATAGAAAATGACAGGGGGAAAAAAGGAGGAAAAATGTGAAGAAAGATGACTCAGGTTGGATTTATTTATACCCAGGGCTAAATTATATATTATAGATACTATATGCAGGATATAATAATTAGATTTTATTTAATAAAATAAGGACATAAAGCCTAGAATCACCCAAATTTGAAGCAGAAATAAAAATCATGTTTCCTATCACAGTGTGTAGATTCTGCTGTCAGTCTACCCTGTTTTTAATGCATAATGGAATGCAAATATTCTGTATGTTTCACTATCGTGATGTGATATATCATGTATGTCATAACATATCATATTATAGATATGTTATAAGAATTGAAATATTTGGAGAGAAAATTAATTGAGCCATGAGTAGCAGCGTACCTGTGGAAGGACAGAGGCCCAGAATTACAATACCATGCAGAGAGTTCTTCTAAATATAATCACCCTATATTTTAGCTTATGGACTGTGTTTGCAGTATCCTCTTTCAAGACTTTGAGATCACAGAATAACTTTCAGTGCTTAGTAACTTTCTGCACCAGTGATTCCATCTGATGGGGATTCAATTGATTTTTCACATCTCAGCATAAGAAGGCCCAGACTGTGCCCTCTTGCCTGTGAGTGTTTGGTGGCACCAGCAGTAAGGGATGTCAGGAAAAATGTTTTTAGGACAGGAGCAATGAAGATGGAAATACCACAGAGAGCTTTCAGGTTTCGTGGAATTGCAGACATTTTTTATCTGAGCAGTTCAAATGTGGATTTTACACAGAAAGAAGCTTTGCCCAGTAAAAATCTTGACTTTTTACATAAAACATTAAGACAAAGGGTGTTACTGTTGCTTAGTTTGAAGCTGCATTCTTTTCCTTTTACAGCTGCATTTAATACTCAACTCTTAAGCATGAAATTAATTAATATTATTTTCTTAATCCTATTAAAATATATTCCTGAGAAGGATATCTCTCCTGGGAAGGGCAGAAGGTTAGGGACAGATGTGGGAGCAAAGCAGCTGATGCTATGTTGGGTGAGATTTTACTTTCTGTATGATATTTTACTTTCTTACTGTACCACCAGGCAGTATATTTGCATTAACTGCAATTAGTTGCTGTCAGGGCACTTAAAACTTCTGGGCAAACTGAGAAGAATAATATATTCTCCCCGTGTCCCTGCTGCTCTCCTTTGCACCTCTCTGATCTCAGTTTCCTAGAGTGAAATACAAACAGGCAGAGGCCAGTGGGACTCTAGTGGCATTGTGTGTTAGCGAAATGAAAAATGGGACCACCAGGAGCAGGCATGTTGAGATATAGCCAGGGTTTGGAACTGGATGATATCCATTTTGTGAAGTGGGGTGGAGTCTAAGAGCAGGAAGTAGAAGTGGAATTTATGTGATCATGGAAGACTTGAACTTACCACAAGAACAAAAAATGTCCATTGAGAATATTGAATATTGTAACTTCTTTTCCCAAATTTATTTTCCAATAAAGTCAGGTCTTGGATATTCCATGAAGTAACCTAAGGTAGACTTTTTTTTTTTTAAACCAAATGATCAGTGAACGAGCAAAACGTGGCCATATGTTATGCATAGTTTCACTGAACAACAAGACCTAAAGGGTCTGGACATAAAACTGTACTTAGAGCAGGTACCATTTTGTCCAAATCTCTCAGTGAGAAAAGTGAAAAATAAATCCACAGTTCTGGGGCCTTAGAAAGGCAAACTGAAAAGCTGAGGGTATTTAGTGAGTGTGGGAAGCTTGCATATTTGAATGGGGGGGGAATATAATGTATTATCTCTATATAATAATGCTGAATCAAAAAGAGTTTTAGCAGCAACCAAGATGATACTATTGGGAAGAAGTATAGATCTCCTTGGAATGAGAGTCATCCTAAGCTGTGTGTTAAAAGTGAGAAGAGAACCCAGAAGGAATGCAAAAGGGGATTGATTAGGAGGAAGAATTATGCCCTGGAGGTTAAAAGATACAGAACTGAAACAAGAATGGCCAAAAGCTGTGTTAAACCAGACTTTACTTTTCATTTCAGTCCCCTGCAGAGCTCTTCAGCTTTGCAAACACAAGTTGAACCAGGAGGAAAAATTCTCATCCTATGTCTTTTCCAAGGAGCATGCTAATACTGAGTAGAGAGATGTGTTGGTGGCTTTAAACAACATCTTACACACCTGAGAGCACATTCCTTGGTATTGAGAAGTGGTAAAAGAAAGGATTATTGTCCCAATACTTCCTTGTGCTTTCTCCCTTTGCCAAAATCTGCACTGAATGTTTTGGAAGAACCTCTTCAGGGGGCTTGTTTTATTTGCTAGAGAATCAATGGACAAATCTTAAGAGAAGCCCTCTGGCTTGCCATTCGGAGAGACAGGCTGCACAGGACTAGCATATGGCCTTGCTCCTTCAAAAGAAGAGAATTTGAGACAGAAATACTGTTTTACAATGTGTGCCAGGTGACACACTCTGACTTTGTATCCATAGGGGTTCTCTCAGAATGAATCTATGGGTATGGGCAGAATTAGTTGTTATTGCAATTACTCTAAGATACTGATAGAAGCTTTGCCGCTGCAAGTATTAATTTAAAATGTTATCCTTTCTTTTCTCTTGAGAGTTTTCATATGATATGGTAAATCCTAGTTAAGTGAAAACAAATTAGTGGACTGCAAGCTTTGATAAACCATGAGCAAAAAGACAACCTACCACTATAGAATAATACTGCTTATTATTTCTATAACATTGTGCAACGGTATTTTCATCTTGCTCTTGTTCACTCTTCTGGGTGTGTCCTCGGGTTTCTAGCATGATTGCAAATATTCTTAAGGAAGGACTTCAGCAGCTCCATGGCTTCCATGGTATGAGCACAGTTTCTCCTGCCCTGGTTCTTGTCTGTAACATGCTCTTGCAGCATGTCTGAAAGAACAGTGGATAAAAATGGACTAGAACTATAAAACATGCTTTGTAAACAGCATAATCTCAGCAATGCTGCTCATAATGTTAAAGTACAGGATTAAGGGTTTGTTTTTCTTTGTTTTGTTTGGGTGTTTTGGGGAGTTGTTTTTTACAAAAACGACGAGCTTCTGAAATGATCATGCAAATATCATAGGTATTCCAACACATCTGCCCTTCCTGAGCTCTTGTTTCTCTGAGATCCATATAAAATTTGACTGGTTTTTTTTTCCCCTTTATTTTCTACCCTTAAATGTTGTAAATCAAACACTCAACACATTCAAAACATATCAGTCCTTTGAATCTTCCTGGAAGGCTCCCTACTGTGCTCTGTGAATTTTTAAGCCTTTCAGCCTCTCATATGACAAGTGTGTTTTCTTCCAATGGACACGTGCGCAGCACAGTCTGTCGGATTTTCCCCAGCGCTGTCGCTCACAACCAACTCCAGCTTTGCTCACATCCACTTCTTTTTGAACACTGGGAATGTTCAGGCCTTTCCCAATGAATCCTAGAACCGTAATTTTTGCACTGGAAGAATAAACACAGATTCCTGTAGCCCCTTGGTTAATCTTTGCTCACATTCAGCTTGGCTTGCAGGCTGGAGTCACCGAGGCAGGCAGTGTGGTTTTTGTTTCAGCTTAGCTCTGTGTGCTTCCTCCAGTGATCCAACCCTTCCTTCTGAGGGGGGAGAGCTGGAATTTCCCAGGTGCCTCACAAAACGTTTAATGAAGTGTGTAGCACAACCATTTCATTACAACATATTGTGTACTTTTGCCTTTAATAACTGCATTCCTCATCTAAGATGTCTCTATAGCTTTCAAAAATGAATTACAGTGGTATTATTTTTCTCAGAATATATTTTTCCATGACAAGAATACCACTTTCCTCAACTATTGTATTTATTAGCAACCTGTTACCCTCTGACATTACTGTCATTTTCATCAGCTTGATAAAGTGAGTATCATTTAAAATCTCTTTAAAAATTATTAAACCAGTTTTAGTGGTTTCTTTTTTGTTATTTCTCTTTTTTTTTTCTTTTCAATTCTGATTGGATGGCAGTTTAAAAATCAGATTAGCTTGAGGGTGAAAGAATTTCCTGTGGTGGTACAGAGGAATCTCGCTGCCTGGTGAAGAACGGGCTGAATTAGAAGGTGTTGTCCATCTCCAATCCAATGTATGAAACTCTTTGCTGCTCTGCTGCTTCAGCTTCAGGGAGAGCTGCTGGTTTTGCTTTTTTGCTCCTTCATTGCCTTTTCACATTCCTTTCATCTACTGCATTTTTCTAGCCACTGAAGATGTGAAGTCATGGATAAAGATTGTATATAGATGGGGGAGAAAACCTTGTTAATTACCTACCTTTATTCATAGCAGATGAATTTTACCCTGTTAGAGGAATATCATCAAATCACAGAATGGTTTGGGTTGGAACGGACTTTAGCAATCATCCAGTTCCAACTTCCCTGCCAAGGTCAGGGATGTCTTTCATTAAACCAGATTGCTCAGAGCCCCATCCAGCCTGGTTTCCAACACTTTCAGCACTGGGCATCCACAATTTCTCTGGGCAGCCTGTGCCACTGCCTCACTACCCTCACAGTACAGAATTTCTTCCTGATATTTAATCTAAACCTGCTCCTTTTCAGTGAAGCTCAAGGCCCCATTCTGCCACTATCTGCTCTTGTCAACAGTCCCTCTCTATCTCTTGTAGGCTCCTAATGATGGCATCAGGGAATCTACCATTTAAAAGAGAAAACAAAACATTAAAAACATGATTAATACATTGCCTCTCTGTAACTTACAGTACCTCTGCCTTAAGTAATCATCCCTAATTTAATAAGCAAGTTTTTAAAAACAGTTAAATAGTTACTGCTGGACAGAGCTGTGAATTAGTTACCACTGGCACATCTTAGCTAGGCTGTAGAATTAAAAACAAGGAGATTGAGCTGCCCTTTGATCCAAAAATCATCCTTCTGAAATATGCTCTTACATCTTTGGAGAAATCATGTGTGACCTAGTTGCAGTGGACAGGGACAGGATGCATACTGCTTCCAAAGAGGTCCTTTCAGTTCAATCCCCTGTAATAAGTGTCATTATGATAAGCCTCACCCACTGTGTAATTCAAAGGAGTTAGAAGAGTTGTGACCAAAATAATTTCATTTCTCTTATAGTTGCATAAAATTCTCAGAACAAGCTATTTATTTTTTTAAACTCTGGCCTTATTGCCTGTATCTTAATTCTGTCCTTGGAGAGCAGCAACCAGCAATTGTACATTGAAAACAATCTGTAGTAAAAGCAATCTGCAATTAGCCTGATAGCAAATATTGTCCATTGCTATCGTACCTCAATATTTTCATACTTTCTGCTGATATATCTCTCAATTAATTCCCGCAACTGAAGAAAAAAGAAAAACTTAGAAAATTTCTTATCATTAAGAATCAGGGAATAATGTTAATCAAATAGAGAAAGAAAGACATCAATCAAGCAAGCTGCGTAGACTGGTTTCTTCATGCAAGTCAGAGACAAGGGGGATGTGAAAGCACTGGAGCATTCCAGGTCTACCAAAAAATGTGAACTTACTGAGTGGATGGTGCACATCAGCTAGAAATGAGCATCTCTAGAGACAAATAGGCAGGAACTGCAGGAAACAGCAGCTTTTTCACTTGGAGGGATGGAGGTAACAAAGCTGAAAGAGATTTCTGTAAACCATAAATAAAGATGATAATGTCTGTGGGATCTGTTCATATTAGGTTTTTCTAACCATTTGTTTGAATTCTTCATAAAAACTGAAACCGAACAAAAAACCCCCCGAGTTTCTGCATATCAAATATAACCAGTCCAGCAAACGAGAAAATTACAGAAATCTTTCTGAAGGTTGTGGGCTTCAGCAGGGGGGTGATGGAATGGCAACCTGATCCAGAAGGAAGGCTTAGTAGGAGTATCAAAATGGATCTGGGCACTTCTTCTTTATAATCATGACACAGGTATTCAAAGATGCTTTCTTTTTATTCCATTTTTTTTCCCCAAAATGGAGTTGTATCTTTATTTTCCCTTTCCCTATATTAGATTCCTTCCTTTCCCTAAATGAAGTACTTTTTTCACACTGCTTTTGATCTGGGCAGGACTTCAATTTTTTTTTAATCTGTATTTAGAATCCTGAATGCTTTGCCAAAAGTGCTTGAAACACTCCTCTGCAAATCATAAGGTATCTAATCCTGAATCTTCCCCCCTCATTTGTGACCTGAGTCCAGAGAAGCTCTAGTGGAACCTAGAGGATGTGAAACCAATGTTTCCATGTATTTCAAGTAAGAAAAAGGTAAATTTCCATTTTAGTATAAATGTAACCTTGCCCTCCACCCCTCCCCCCAAACCCTGAAACCAGCAAAGAATAAAATAACAGAGGAGTTGATCTGAAGAGTTACATCAGTCAAATGGTTCTCCAAACCAAGGGAGCAGCTCAAATACAATTTTAGCACCTCTGCCTTTCAGAACTCAGTTGGATGTAATGTCTACATCAAGGAACTGACAGAATGAAGCTAACTGGTGTGAAAAAAATCCACTCCTTCTGAAGAAGCTTCTAAATACCAGTTGTCTAAATCTATTGATAAGCAGGGATGCATTATTAATGAAGCCTGCAGCCTGCCTAGTGCTGCTCAGATGGTTCAAGCATTTAGCAGGAAATATTTCTGTGAAGTGCTGCACGGAATAATGACAGTGTCTGTCTTAAATCGAACAAATGACTGTAGCAAGCTCTGGGGAGGCTCAGAGCAAGCAGATGCTTTCCAAGTGAAAGGCAGTGGGGTACCACCTGCTGTAGGCAGGCAGGCAGGAACAGTCCACTAAATATTGACTTGTTAATAATTCAAGACAACAGGAACCCCTAGCTCTTCATAGATGGCACTGCCCCTTCATCATGTGGCTTTTCATCACCCCTAATGAGCTACTTGAAGAATCAGACACTGAAATGTCTTGCAGATATTCCCCGAAGACTGGGACTCAAGCTGCCATAATTCTGAATAAGAAGTTTTTGGCAGTACACAAAATCAAGAGAATTTTAAAAATGGCAGGATCAGTCCTTTAGCTAAATATTGCTGCTTGCTCTGTAGTGACTCAGTCTGCAGCTTGTACAGCTCCTGGGGCAGAATGTCTGCCTTTTGTGACTGTTCTCTGGGTAAGAATAAATGACATTCCAGTTTATGAATGATGAATTGAGAGTTTTATTTGCAACAAGGAAAATCTACAAGAGGCTACTTGCGACAGGGATTCTCAGTTAATACTCTCTAAAAATGTATTAGTATGTGTTTGAGACCCTCCCCAGTTCCTACCTATCATGGATGTAAAAGCATTTTCAAATGAAGACGCTTCAACTGAAATACTTGAAATTGAATAACCTGTTAAAAATTAAAAACCTCTCAAAAGTCAGCAAAGCTTCTATGCAGACTTTGTGGGCCTCTTGGTTTTTAATCAGCAGCAGTTTGTCCTGCTGCAGCAGTGCAGTTTATGATGAAATGCAGGAGTTTCTGTGTTTGTAGAGGATGTCCTGGTGATTGGTGCTGTGGCTTCTCTTCAAGATGCAACATTAAAAGAACCTTCCCGTTCATTCCCCAGTTTTGAGTCAAGATGCTTTTCTCACTTTATAAAAATTTATTTTTCTTTTTAATTTTGAAATTATGTTTCTTATTTGCATTGTTTTCTCAGCTGTCAGAGAGTTACCACTCGGCTACCTGACTTCTTTGCAAACTTCACTGGATATTTTGCTGCACTTAATCAAGCTGACTAAGCTTCACTTCATGAACAGTCTTAATAATTCCAAGTGAGATATGTCAGGCTCTTTCATAAAGCAGGTAATTACCTATGAGGAACTTAAAACTACATCAAATTCACTAGTGCTGCTATGGAGTTGCTTCCTCTGTGCCACAGTCAGTGAAAATGTCTTGTGGTTTTCCAGCACTGAGCACAAATTTTAGTTGGAAAAGCCAGGAATGTGTGTGACTTTCTCTGCTGCACTGCTGAGCTTCTGCTTGTGGCTTCCCAATTTTTTTGGTCATCTATATGCATTCATAAAGTTCAGATTTGCCAGGACTTAGAAAATTATCTGGGCTCCCTTATGCAGCTGCCGTTGCTACACTGAGGCAAATATTACCCTTCCTTCTGCCCCAAAAATGCATTTGCTTCTGCTACACAAATCTCCTGCTCTTTGTACGCAAAGGAGAAGCAATATGAGCTTTTACTGAAGTCTTTTTATTGTTGTTTCTTAGACAAAAACCTGTTCTACAATAGATCAGTTCTCTGGTCAGACATTATTGCTAGAGAGTATAATTTCTTCTGCAGCTTAAAAATCTCTTTATCCTGCTTGCTAGGTCTGGGATAAACTTGAAATGCCAGAGCATTGGCCTGCTGGAGTATCCTAGATGTCTCTGTCTCAATTTTGCTAAGTGGAGATTACTGGTACTTCTAAAAATGATGCATATTCCCTGTGCCTTCAGATAAGATAAAGATTAAAAAATGTCAAAACTTCTCATGAGCAAACACATGTAAAAGCAGAACCAGATGTGTATTTGTATTATGTAGGTGTCTGTAAAACTTGAAGATACTGGCAGATGAGAACGCTGATTCTTATATATTTGCTCACATGTTCATTTTGCATGCAAAATATGGAGAGTGGGGAGTCTGATTCAGATCTTTTGGAGGTGACCACAGGTGCTAGTATTTTGTAATTTGATTTTTTTTTTAGGGAAACCAAGTATTTAAAAGCCAAGGTCAGGGTTTAGACTACTAGAGAATACAACCTGGTAACAGTAGGTCACAGACCCATGTAAGAAAGGGATTTAGCTGGTATCTTTCTCAGAGGTCATTTTCTTTTTGGAAATAGCTGTTGCCTTCCTGTCCTTTCTCCTCAAACTTAAGTCAACAGATAGTAATTAAAGCCCATTAGTAGGCTGCAACACACCTAATTTTTATCCCAAACTCTTTCTACCCTCCCGACAAGAAGAGAACTTGTGTTTGTCATAATGGCAAGAATAAGTAATCATGTAGGTTCCATGGACAATTTGAACATTTAGTGATATTCAGCTCTGTTGTTCAAACAGAGAGATAAAATAGTTCAGAACTGAATGTTTTTACTTTATGCTAATATATCCAGATGGACAAAACACAGGTGAGGAGCTGTGTGGCCAACCACCATTTGTGGTGAACCACCTGGCACCTGCACAGAGCTGTCTGGATACATCTTGCCCTTGCAGGCAGGAAAGCAAAGGGAAAAAACGGCAAGAAATTTTCCAGTCAGAGCCTGAAAATTTCGTCCCCAATTTTATTTTCAAATAGATGTTACTTTCAAGGTATTTGACTACAAAGTGGCACCTACATGTTTTTCTTGCCTACAATGGTATTACTAAACATTGATCACTTTTCTGCCTTCTAAATTAAGTGGTGGGATAAACAGAAATCTGGTTTTCTCAAAATATTGCTATGTGTTGTCACATCCTGAGATGTCAACAGAATGTGTGACACTGTGGAGGAGCTCTGTGCATGCAGTTTGCATGTTTTCAATATGCTTCACGAGCACGAGCAATAAATTGCCGAATTCCTCACCAGCACTGCCAAGCAGACAGGATTTAAGGAGGAGAACATAATAGTGTGATTCAGGAGTGCCTTTGATCATGGGAAGCTTAAGCTTTTGAAATAACTTGCAACTGGCTAGCTTAGAATGAAATTTTTAAAGGCTGCAAGGATTTTAAAGCCTTCAAAGGTGTGCTTTCTGTCAAAAATGGCTGTGATTGCTCTGCTGTGTGAGGCTTTGCCAGCAGGAGAAATGCTTGTCTGGTACGTCACCATTAGCATCTCTGAATGCCAGAGAAGTGCTGTCAGTAAATGAGTTTAAATGGACATTTAAAGCCATTTACTGCCCTGCCAGGGCCCCATCAGTGCAGCCACCAGACAATATGTTGGGGTAGATGCTGCAAGGGTCTGGGAGAAGGCACAGTTGGCAGACAAGACTATGTCCAACCCTGAATATCTGTATGGAAACAGAAATTCCATTATTAAGTCTGAACTAGGCATTTCTTAAAACGTTTCCCTGTTTTTAACCAAGCAGAAAGTAAAGCTTTCGTTTTCCAATTGCTTCAGTATGATCAGAAACAACACTCCAAAAATCTCTACCAAAACATCAGAGAAATCCCAACACACTCTGCAAAAGGCTGAAAAGGGAAGAGAGTAAAATATGCCTTTTTATTAATTCAAATGTCTTCTGTGATTAAAATTGTAACTAGTTTTCCTCTACAAAACCAATTTTGCTTCATCTGCTGTTACTCATGTGAGTGCTCCTTTGACAGAGGAGAAAAAAAATTGGTGGGAATTCTGCATTGTGGCAGTGCATGAGATGGCACCTCCTGGGTGACACTTGCTGCCCTATTGCTGACTACAGCTGCTGCTCCATTTTAAAAGTCTCTATCCTTCCCTTCCTCACATCCCTGCTGATTCTATTACATTTGTTTCTCTCTGAAAAGAGAATAGTGCTACAGAATGTAGTAGGTTAGGAATGCATATATTCAGTGCCACCTCTTAATTTAATCTTATTTTTCTTTAATTATCTGGACTCTAAAACTCCAAAACCAAAAACATCCTCAGAATTTATGCTTTTAGACATGCAAACCCTTGTGCTGATTTTGCAAATAGGTTGACTGATAGGCTGAGGGGCTTTTAAATGGAAAAGAATGAGCTGTTCCACTATGATAGCTGGAAGTACAGCTCAGCCTGTTGCTCATCTGCCTGTGTCCTGATCCTAGTGTTCACTTGTTCTTATGGCCTTGGGCATGTCCCTTCCTCTCTCACCCTTCCAAGTTTAGGCCCTCAGTTAAATTATTTCCATGGACTGAATTGTATAAGCTGAAATGCACAGTAAGATGAGAATCTGATTTTCTTGCTGAAGAAATAAATCACTAAGAGTGTTTTACTCCTGCTGTAAGACCTCATTGGGAGGGTGTTTTGAAAGGATACCCTGTAAGAGCTACCTACCCTTGTATTGTGATTCCTGACCAATGTGCATAAAACCACCCAGATGGAAAGGTTTTTTCCATCTTTGTTAAACATTAAGAGTTCTTGGATCTCTTCTTTATTCGAGTGAGCAAAATGAAGCAAGGAAAGTTATGTGGACTAAAATTCTTGGTACCTAGATGTTCTGTGTAAGAACCTTTACAGGACTGAAGCTCTTACCTTGTGCAGCTTTACCAGAGTGTAATGTGAGAAAAACATGCCAGACAGTACTGCAGCCACAAGGAAACAGACCTTCAGAGCCTTTCAGCCTTGATTTGCTGACTAGCTGAAGTATATGGATGTAAAGAGAGCAGGAAGCCATTTCCTCACAGGTTTCTGTCAAAAGAGGAAGAGTGGAGAGTGTGATGCAGTATAAGCACCATGCAGAACACATTAGCTTTGACTGTAGATAAATGGATTTTATCATCAGTGATGTTACAACTGTAATGGGCTAAAGATAGAAATGAGGCAAGGCTTTAGCAAAAAGAAACCTCTTCCATGAGGTGTTCATACAGAGCAGTTTTCAGGTGCATGGATCTCTTCCTCATACTTCTGTAACAAGGTAGAACCATTACCCACTGCAGCAAGGGCTGGAGCCCTGAGAACTGCTGGCTGGCTAGTGGGGAACATCCTCCTCTAGTGAGGCCACCTTTCCTCCACAAAGAGGAGGAAACAGCAAATGGACAGGATCAAGAGTCTTCCATGCAAAAGGAAACTAAAGCTTTTTACTTGGAAAGCTGATAAAAGCCAGGCTGTATGCTTTATTAAAAAATCATTTATGTTTAAAACATTTTAAAAATCCTAGGAGATTTTTGTTTACAGTGGCTATGTACTTTAGTGTAATTGGTTAAACATTCTATCACCTGAAAGTCATGTCGTTTTGGTTTGAGAAATGCTTTTTCCTGCTCTAGAAAATGACTGTTCTCTTTTTCAGTGATTAGCATATCACTGCCTTACTGACACCTTCCCCCTCTGGCTTTTCACCAACTGATTGGTTGCAAACTCTCTTATAATGCAGTGGGAAACTTGCTGGCTCACAAAAACATGTGGAGTACTCTTCATGATACAGCAGGGAGAATATTCTGAACTCATTATCAATCTTGTTATGTTTAATCTGACATCACATTATGTTAGTTCTCTTTCATTTTCTTTTTTTTTTTTTTTTTAAAATCTTTTGCTTGGGACCGTCACTTGATTGCAACTTTCAGAAGTGACTGGATGCTTCTTTCAATGAACTGATCTCTCCAAATTCTTCCTTTCCTTAGCAATATTCACTGTTTGATACTACCTTTGATAATATGCTGAGAAAGAAAGTTTAAATAGCGAAGGCAAATGGTCAGTGAGAACATGGCCATGGTACTTAACCTGGTTCCATGTTCTGTTATAAAATATTCTCACCAGAAGAAGGAACCTTATTCCTTTTTTTCTGATTTTCCTTTTAAAGAACTAGTGAATTTTTAAGCACATCTTAAATAAGTTTGTAATTTTTGGCATCTTAAGGTGCCAGAGCAGAGAAATGAACCATAAATGAGAAACATCAAAAGTAGCTTAGATTTTTTTTTTAATATTAAAGCGATGAATCACAGGCCAAATTAACAAGTAAAGGAATCCGGCTGTAATGAAATCTTTTTTTCTAACATAACACTTCATTATAAAGGGAGTTTTTCTATAATAGTAGCAAGTGTAATTACATTTTTATATATAATTAGGACATTATTATCATTTCACCATATCAAAGTTCATTATAAGACATCTCCAATGCATTTTTCATAGAGCAAAAATAAAAAGAGAACAGGGGTCCTTCAATTAAAGTGGTATAAGGACATCCACAGAGACTGAGGGAAGCTGATCAAACAGCTTAGCCCAAAAGGGACCAGGTAGAAACTCAATGCTGCAAGTTGTGTTTTTACATATCCTACTTGTTATTAATTATACTCTTCACCCTTCTCATCTACCACTACATTGTTTGAGAGACAAAAGTGTTTTTAAAGTCGTAAACCAACTGAACTGAATATGGAAGATATGAAATACCTATATTCTGTGAATCTGAGTCTTGAGATCTCCTCTACCTCCTTGTGCATGTGGCTGTTATGCCCAGGAAGGTACATCTCTGTCCCAGACGGACAGGCAGCTGGAATGCATGGGAGGTGATCCATTTTCTAGGTTAGTTTCAAAGTGTTTAGGTTCTCTTTATTTTCTAGTTTGAAAAATAATTGGACCCTTTCTTCTTTGAAAAATCCCTTTCTTCCTGAGTAAGGCGAGGATTAAGGAGCTACTGAGAACTGGCACAAGAACAGTCAAATGTCATGTTGATTATTAGTTTGTAAATTCCTTGAACACTGGCAAAACTGTGCATAGTTTGATTATGCCCTGCTTACTTTCCTACTCCTGTTGGGTTTTGTTTGCTGATCCCCCCATACACACAAATCCCTGTATGGTTTTCTGATCAGCATAAGAGGTGTGTTCTCGCCCACCTTCAAAATGCATGCTAAATTTCTCTGGCAGAGCTATGGGCTGGACAGTGTTTCATTTTGAATTAGCATTAGGCTGAGGGTAATTACATGCCATTAAGATAGTAATTGCATGCCATTTATCTATTGGCCCAGAAGCAGAAGATAGGCAGGTTAAATCACAAATAGAGTAGGAAATGGAGCATTTCTAGTCTTGTTTCAAGCAATCAGTTTCAGACCTGCATTTTGGAGAATATTGCCTATCCATTTCTGGATCTGGCAGAGGCTGGAGGTGAAACCCATCCCACAGCCAACATCCCTGAGTGCCCACAGCCCTTCTGCTCACCTACCCCAAGCTGGCAGGGAAATGCACCAGTCCTGCAGGGCTGAGAACAAGCTCAGTCCTCCTTTAGAGCAACATTATAACACAGATATAGTATCCCTGAATTAAAACAGATGGATGTTCTTATGTTTCATTTCTTCACTTTTTGACTTCTTCCTTTCTTTCCTAGCAACTTCCATTAATTGTTTCCATTTAGTTTGGGATTATTTCCTGTTACCTTGTTTTTCTTTTCTCACTTTTTCTGGACTTCTACACAACCATCTATAGCCAGCTATATCATCCCCATGACTTTGCCAGATACCACCAGGATTTTTTGTCCTGTCAGGACAAAAGTTGAATTAGTTCAAATGTTAAAAAATGGGATAGCATTTTTAGGGATCTGCCAGTTTTCTCCTGAACGGAGAAAAGACTGAGACAGAAAGAAAGGCATGACAAAATATGCAGACCACCTATGCACACATGTAGACAACTTCTATAAGTAACCCCAGGTCTCCACTAAAATCACAGCTGTCTTTCAGGCTCTCTGTAAGAATATAAATTACTTTTGAAACAGGACTAGAAGGAAAAGAATGTGGAGACCTCAGCTTCAAGTTATGTTGCATCTTTTAGTCTCTGGCACAAGGGCCACTCTAAAGCTTTTGATTCCTGCTGCTATTTTAAAAATACAGAGAGACTCTCTTCCTTATTTACCAAATCAGCAAAAACAAAGTCATGAAAATATTTCCTGCTATATAGTGCCATGTGAGTGGGGTTTGGATGATTTAGGAAATTAAAAATCAGTGAACTAAATAGATTGTATTTAGTGAGGGGCTTCTTTCAATTGCTCAAAAGAAGGAAAGCTGTCACTCCCTCTTAGCAATATCTGGTAAAAATCAGGTGAATGACCATTTTTAAAGTATCATAGCATATAGAGAATCAGATATTATGTAAGTTTCCTATTTCATTAATCACATGGACATCAATTACTTTATTCCACTCAAAGCCAGGAAAAAATGGTGATGTGGAAAACTCCCAGGCTTCCTAAACTGCTACTCTGCCTTTTCTCCACAGCACTCTTTGCCTTGTAGAGTGGCGTTATTCTTTGAAAAAGTACAATAATAATTTTTAGAGGGAAAAAAAGACATAAAAATGATTTTGTAAGGAGCAAAAATGTGTGTAACCTGCCATGAGAGGAGGAAGGTGAAACTTCTGTGTCATTATATTCCTTTATTTCTCAGAGAGTAAGGCAACAGATGATGTTTATGAAAAGTCTTTCAAGTGTTTGTAACTAGATGTTGTGAGGCTCTGCTGCAGCCTGGGCAGCCAAAGCCGAATAATCCCATCACTGCAATGCTGGTCCTCACTGCAGGGCCCTCTGCCCCAGGTTCATCAAAGCACTGGCCATGGCTGCAGGATTTCACCTCGGAGTGATCCATGCCTGGAAAGCCCAGAGAATGAACAAAGTGACAAGGCTCTTGTCTGTTTGATAGACTGTACATGTCCCCATAACCACTCACCACTGCAGAGCCTGACTTTCAAAGTATTTATGCAGCAACTGTTTGGCCTTTGGCCTTTTCTATAAAGATGTTTTTTTGCACTCACATAGATGGCACCTGGTGGCAGCACAGAATTTTTGGTGCAGGAGTGCTGAGCTAGAGGAAATCAAATCTCAAAGACCTCAATAAGGTGCTGGGAGTCCAGTTTCTTGCACTGAAACTTTTAACATTTGGACTTCTACCTGATATAATTTTAATTTAGTTTTCTGTGACAATGATGTTGACATAACTCTTCTTAGCTGCAGTTGGGAGGGGCCAATATCTTTTAGACAAAGGAGGAGCACAGGAGAACAGAAAGAGAAAATATGAACCTGGGCATCCAAAATGCAAGGGGCCTAAAAAGAAGGCCAATAAAAATGTTTAGGCAAAACTTCTGTCTTGGTTTTCCCTCTCTGTAAAGTAAGGATGTTAACAGCTACATCCCTCAAAATCTGATTTTAGTAATTTCAGTATTTGTTCAGGCCCTGAAGAAATCTTGTCCCTTTAATTAAGTTCTTGGGAAGAAAATGTCTGCCTTTCCTTTTTCTAGAGAGACACTCCTGTCCCTAGTAAAAGGTCCATATTGCACTTGAAATGTGGCAGGTAGGACAACCTAGGCAACAAAATACTGCCTATGGGAGCTTCTCACACACCAATATTAACACAGCTCTCTGCAAATGTAGGCAGGTATCCATTACTTTATTTATACTTACATCATATTCTGGAATTTTTCTTTATGACCAGGAGTGTTAGAAGAATTTTATTTCAGCAAAAGTGTGATTCTGTTGAGCTTGATGAACTTTTCATGAACCTTAATTGGGAGGTACAGGCCTCTAGTTGTTCCTGTAGCCACAATTCCTGGTGTATCCACCCTCAGGAGCTGCTCTGTGCAGAAAGGGTAGGATGGATATGGGAAAGGAGCAGGATAGAGCACCCATCATTGTTTTGTCCTCTAGTTAAACCTTATTTCTGCCATCAGTTTCAGTCAATTAAATTTCCATTGCATTCTTTCTTTTACTGGTCTTGATCTTTAGACAGTCTCAAGATCACAGTAAGTGACTTCTGTTTTTTGAAGGAGAGAAGGCACCTTTTAAAATCATTAAGGCCAGATATCCCTCCTGTTGGCATTCTCCATTCCCAGGAACACATTTCAGTATAAACTGATTCTTTTAAAGTTGACAGTAATGTGTTTCTAGTGATTGTTTCTCTTGGGGTGCCCTCTTCCTTCTCTTGCTGCCCAGTACAGCCAATCCACCAGTGCCCAGCTAATGAGGGCATTTCTCAGAAGATTTCCAAACATGCTGCAGATGCACTGGCAATGAATCCTCACCCTGGTTTTCACCAGCTTGAATCACTATTCAAGTGCAGGGTATGCATTACCTCAATTATTATAATACATTTCCTCAGTTATTACATATTACAAACAATCCATAAAATAAATACAGAAGAAGAAATACAATTGGCCAAAGTGAAATACTCACTTTGGAAAAAAAAATCTGAGAGATTACTGAGAGGTACTTCAAGGACTGCAACGTCCATCAGATATGTACTAGAACTAAATAAAATTATTCACCTGATGCATTACATTTTATCAGTATAAGCAAGTGGAAAAACTCAGTGAAGAGACACAGCCCTTGATTTTGGATAAGCAGCATGATAAGTAGTATGTGGTGAAAAAAAAATGACAAAATCCATTTGCACAGAGCAATTCATTTATATAGGATGGTACTGAGATAAGCTGAGTAACAGATGACTGCAATTGAGGAAATCATATCTGAACTGACTGGAAAAGCACAGTCTGTCTCACAACCAGGCGATTTTGTATTAAGCAAGCAATTGTTTACCTTAATCTCTGCACTGCAGAGTATAAATGGAAGGCTGAGAGACAATGTGGATTAAATTTTCTGTAGAAGAATATTAATGCTACCAGCCAAATGTGCTAAGAAGGCTCCTTGAGATAAATATCCTGGTGACCAGCATGCTCAGGTCTAGTAATTTGAAGCTAGCAGAAACTCAAGGATGTCTGCACCATTCTTTTCCTTCTACAAGCAAGCTAAGGAAGCATAACTAAAATAAGGGAAAATCAGGAGAAGCAATGTCTGCCAACAGTGTTATACAGGGTTTGCTTGCTCTCTGTTATGAGTATTCCCTAAACCTGGAAAGGCTAAAGGAACATGACAGCCACCCATACCTAAAGTATGCCTTCCTCCTAGTGAGGAAGGGCAGGCTGAGAGGCTTTTCATATCTGTAAATTTTCTGAACTAAATTGCTCCCAAGCATTTAAGGTGTCAGTGGAACAAAGATGCAATGTGGACACAACTGTTATATCTTGGGGCATGCTGTGTGCATGCACCTGGAGCAGGTGACTGGTTGTAGGGACAGACAAAGGAAGTGATGCCAATGAGAGTGTCTGGAACATCGCTACTCCAAAAAGGACAGCAGGCAGCTTTCATATAAAAATGGCTGTTATCAACAGAATGCAAATTATAAAAGTAATGAATTGGCTTTTTTAACACAAAACTTGGTCAGTTTGATTTTGCCATTTGATGGTTGCAATTCAGTTTGAAAATAAGTGTGATTAGTCAGAACTTTTCTTAAAACCAGTAGGAGGTGACATCAAAATGTTTTCAATGCAGCTGAAATATCTATGTTACCTTTATGCCCCAATTTAGATTAATCCAACAAGTTAAAGATTATGATTGAACCTTGAAAACAGCAGTTACATATTGTAGTAAAATATGTTGAAAATGTTCAACCTGCAAGAAATACAAAAAATGTGTAAAGCCTCCAAATCTATCAACTGACAGTTTTAAAAGCCACTGGAAACATCCAAAGATGAGAACAGCAAGAAACAACAAAATGTTTGTTGATCTGTCAATCTGGCCAAACATCAAGAGAAAAGGACGCCAAGTACACAGGGACCCCAAGCACGCAGGGAATTCAAAGAATAAGAATTATCCTTCTAATACCCAGGCCATTGAAAACCTGATCTCTGAAAAACAAAAACAGCTCTCAGGTAGAATTGTGAGTGCTCTAGAGTCAGCACCTGCTGGCCAGACATCACCCAGGTTAGCAGTGACCTGAGAAGGGAGTTTTCCCGTTAGCAAAGCAAAAGCTGCCAAATCTGTGTTTCCTTCTGGTGCCCAATGCATAAGACAAATATCAGGGCTGGAAAAAAAGCAATCAGGCCTAAAGTGCGTGAGATGTTGTATCTAAAAAGGAGGTCTGCACAGATTATTCCACTGTCTCTTTGCAGCCTTGCCTTCACTAAGAAATGCTTGGTTCTCCACTGTAAAACTGTTTGTGTATATTTTATTGCAACTGTAGATTTGTAATTATCATCATCCATGGAGCCAACTGACATCTCCTAATTACATTTTTTCCCCAGTTACCTGAACAAGTGTGGCAGTGCTGTTTAGATTAGGTTTGCTCTGTTTCACCAGGATATTTTAGAACAATGTGATTATGCATAGTTGCACCTAGCTACTACTATCATGACAAGTACAGAAGTTAAATTATGAAGCAAACGTAAGCTTTGAAGAAATTTTTATTTAATCTGTATTCCCCTGTTTCATCTGCTCATCCATCCAGCACAATCTGCATCATTATTAACCACACCATATTTCTAAAAAAGGAGTATAAAAAGTAAGACATCTGTGTTATAGCATTAATATATTCAAAGGTTTTTACTTTCATCTTCCAGGCATTAACACTATGTAAGTGCAATGTAGGCGCAACTTACAGCATCGATGAGATGCCACAAGAAAAACGTACTAAGTGTCAAAAAAGAAGGAAAGAAGAGACAAGTAGACCGACTATTATGTAAAAAGAGGACTTTTATTCATAAATAGAACACTTTTGCCTATTGCTCCTATATACATTTATTTCTAATTGCTACCACAATTTTTAAGGCACTGAGGCAAGCCTCCAGCAGTGTGCTGAAGGTGTGTTTGTGCTGTTATGCCCTCTGGCTTTGCTGCCAGCCTATTCCCTTAGATCAGAGCCAGAAGGCAGACTGTTTTCGAATACCGATCACCTCACCCGGACCTAATCCTTTGAGTTCTCTTTGGCATCTATTCCTTCTGCCAGTTTCCTCTTCTGTTCCTCTCTTTTCTTCTGAAGTTGACAACAAAGACATCCTCAGGGCCCTCCTTGATGTAAGACCACTCTTGATGTTGTTACAGTGTGGTTTTTTTTTTTTTTTGTACCCTAAAGTTGTGCTACTTTTATATTCAGCTAGCACAATATTTGCACACCAGAAGATAAAGAAAATGAGAATATGTTACACAGAATGATAGTTTCTTTTTTATTTGTACACCTTGGTCCTTTCAGTGGAAACCTTTCTTTTTCTTTTTCTGTCATTTATCTACATACCTGATCAAGAACCTAAAGGTATCTTTTTACAGGCTGTGCTGCTTATATACCTTAAATTGGCCTGACCTGCCACTTCTAATTTTAAAAAGATGGCTGTATGGGATGTGGATGAATATGGAATTTCTATGAAGCACAAAACTTTTGAACGGTTCCTGTCCTCTGTGATAGTGAGTTTTAAAAGGGAAATCTCCAAAGAGCTAATTAGTAGACAAGTAGAGCTCAGGCTGAACAAAGCTGAAAAGATAGCAGATAACTAAAAGGACCTGGCCATAGCTGACAAAAATCAAAGCACTGACAGAGAGCTGGCAGTAACCTTGGGCTGCTAACTGACAGGGACAATAAAAAAAGCCTCTGAGTGTGGCAGAGAGTGACAGCCACAACCAGAGGCTCTCTGAAGAGCCTGAAACCTCCACCAAAACGAAGATATAATCTTCTGCCTAGCAGCGCCATACATTTTCCCTCCCATTCCAAACTGGGGAAATTGCAGCTTGTCTAAATAATTCTGCTGCATGGATGTGAGCCAAGAATGGAAACGTCCAAGACTGGTGTGCAAAGTTTAGTGGCAAACCTATGGTCTGGGGGACAAGTCTGCAATAAATGTAAGTTTGACTGGGGCACAGTGAAGCTTTCTTTGCTTACTCTGACACTTTTGCTGGAGCAGCCACAGAGTTGCTTGTTTCTTGTTCTTTGTAAACCTTCATGAGATAAGCATTTAACACAAGCTATGAAAGAATTTTAGTCACCATATGCTCCCTGAAATGTAATATAAAATGGAAAATAAAATTAGCTTCTCTGCAGTTGGTGGGGCAGGGGAAATGCTTGTTGCTGCATTGTGTTCATAGAGGAAAATGTGCTTGATCTGATTCTAGAAGTCACTTAATAAATGGTGGCAAAGCTTTCTATTTGTATGCCCTCACTGATTGTAAACATTTGCACACTGTGATCAATAACCTGTGAAACCCTGTTCAGTAAATGATCCCTCACAAAGTAAGATATTGAGTAAGGGCACTCATTGGACCATCAATGCAAATGATGGTACAAATGACTGTACAAAAAACCCCCAGAGAGGTCATTCCAAGAGACAGAAGGCAGGGAAACTAAGGCTGCAGAGGTCAGAGAGCATTTGTTGCTTCTGGGCATATTAATTTTAAGACAGAGATTTAACTTTATTTTCATATCTTAGAGTTCTACCTGAAACCTATTGATCTTTCACAGAGTGAAACAATGAGAGATCATTTCCAAAAGTGGCCAATTCCTTTTATCCTAAAAGCTACAGTGAGCCTACTACATATCAGCAATCCCTCTGTGCCATAGAAAATTGTAACACAATTGGGAAATGTCTTCTGTTTTTTGCAAGGGATGGAGATGATTTTGAGGTTAAAGAAGCACTGAACTTTTCTTTATGGACTCCAGAAAATCCTGACAGCTCTTAACAGTCCTTTGTTTACCCAGTTGTAAACCCATTACTGTGGCCCACTCTCTTGGATATGCGTGTTTAACTTGATCTTTCAGCTAAAGGCTCGGTTATGAAATGTCATGAGTGCATTTGAAGCATTAAATAAGGATTAGAAGTATCTAAGTATCAATCTGCCCCAGATATGCAAGAAAACCTCATATACCTCAGTATTGTTATTTCAATTTACTTAAAAATTTGAAAACATCAAAGTTCTTTTTACAAAATTAAGACTGCCGTTTAGTAGATTCCATCTGTCTGCAAACCAAACCAAATCCAAAATCTTATAGAAATTGGCTTGCAGTTTCTCAACCTCATAAAAGAGGTTTGCTTTATTTATACCTATAATTTTACAGCTTCAAGACCGTAAAAAAAATCTTTTATTTAGAATTTCTGAATATTAACATTTTCATAAATTTCACTCATTCTCCTCATCATCTATTTTCATTTTTGATTTCATAAGACTGAAATAGCTTTTGACTATGCTTCATTTCTCCTTATTCTAAACCATGTTCTTCCCTCTTAGTCTTTGGCCTGATCTGTCCCTGTAAGATTTCTTTTTCCCTTCTTTCATGCTGCATGTCTTACAGTCTCTTTTCAAGCCTTTGAGTTCTACTTCATGGCTCCCACTTTCTTCTCTGCAGGCATTCCTCCTTCCTTGCCTACATATATTTCACTTGAACCTCCTGCACAGGATACGTTTCCCTTGCCTTTCCCTCAGAAAGTGACTTTACTCTTCCAAGTATTTATTCTTTATTCATTTTTAGACACAACTCTGCAGGCATATATGAACCAGAATGGCAAGGAAGGGCCAGCAGCAATATGGCCATCTCCTTCATTTTTCAAACTGCAGTGTCTTCCTCTGTTTTACTGCACTGTCTTGGCAACTGCCCTCCCCTTACAGAAAGTTTCACAGCTTCATCCTCTGTTCTTACACTGATACAGCTGAAGAGAACAGCTTTTACAGTCTGGTTTTGTTATCTTTGTGCTTTAATTCCTCACTGGCTAAAGGGCTGGTACAGGTTAACATGCTAACACATATATATACCAAAACTCTTGTAAATTGCTTTTGGAAGGTAACATTGTGCTGCATTATACTCAATGCATTCCAAATGAATACAGTTTGTAAGGGTGACATTCATTTCTGGTAGCAACTGAAACAAAATTGGGCCAGTTTAACAGAGATTGGCATTAATATATCACTGAGCAGTTAGTTATATCACATGAATTAGATATTACAAATTCAAGAATCATTTGTTATGCTTTTAATACAAATTTTCCTGACATAAGTGAGATAGAGATAAATAGCCACTCACAAAGATGTCATTTGATCTCTTGGGTATATATTGATGATTCCTGCTGAGAAACTGTGGAAGCAGTTTTCCATGCAATAAAATGTGGAACAGGCATCCAGGGTTTTTGTAGGGGAATTTTATAATTGGTTCCTTTCTTTTTAGTATTGATTTTTATGAGTAGTACGTGTGTGTGTGTGTGTGTATATTGACAGAAGAAACTCCATTGAGAAACTTTGAAGTCTTCTCCATTTAACTGACATTAGAAGAAATGTCATAATGTAACTATGAGTTCTACTTTGTCGTTTCTTCCAGTGGCCGGAGAATAGCTCTCAGTAATGAGGTTTTATCTTGGGTGTTAAATCAGATAAATCTCTACTCTCCTTTTCTCAGAATTACCTTGCACAGCCCTTCTGGATGTCAATATATTTACTGTTCCGGTAATTTCCTTTAAACTGTTGGTACCTAAAAAAAGTTAATGTTTATTATTTGCATGTCACATTTTATTTTTTTACATAGCTTCATGTATTGCCATGTATTATTACATTAGGTTGAACTGTTCCATTTTTTTTTCCCCTGAGGTTTGTGGGAAATTAGGAGGAAATTCAGAAATGCTGCCTTCTTGTTCTGCTTTGAGGCAGAAATTCAGAAATGACAGAATTTTCTCTTGGATGAATATTCAGGTATAAGTGTCTTCTCATTCACCAAATGCTGACATTGACGTGTGCTCAAGCTGTGCAATCTTTCTCAAGTACATTTGGTGACTCTGGGTCTGGTGGGCGGCACTCGTGTCCAGGGAGCATTCCTGGTACTCAGAGCCGCAGGCAGGGGCTGTTTGTCCACAGGTGTAGGTAACACCAGCAGTTGTTGTTCTTGCAGCACATGGGGCTTCATTTCCCCATACAAAAGTATCCCCTACTCAAAAGATGCTCGCTGGGCATCGTGCCCATCCAGAAACACCCAAATAGAGATGTGCGTTGGAGATCAGCTCTTTTTATTTCTTGTATCTTTCCCGGCACGATGGGAGTCCTCCTGTCAGGATGTGAGTCCTGTCAGGCTGCCTTTCCCCGGGTCTGCAGAGCGGCACTGTGGCCTCTCCAAGGCTCTCCGTGCACACAGAACCGGTTGCATTGATGAATAACTCGATGCTGTGTGGGCCCGCGAGGACTTGAGGCCTCATGGGCCTCATCTAACTCTTCTGAAACTACTTCTACATTCCAGTGATGTAAATGAAAGCGCCCCTCTTACAGCAGCGAGAAGCTTGAAGTGCCTTTTCTTTTCATATGCACATTCCTTGAATGCTGCCTGAAATGACCAACAGCAGAATGTAAAAGAAATGAAAGCTGGAGCTCCTTCTGCCAAAGCAATCCCAAATCATCTGTTACGGCAGGACTGAATATTTACTGAAGAAACATAGTCACAAAAATAAATTAATATGAGTGCTGCCAACACAGCCTCGCAGAGAAAATGTGGAGAAATCTAAAAATCTCTTTTCTCCCAGTCATACTACACTGCACGTCCTTCTGTAGTTTTTTCCTTGTATGTATAATAAAGCTATCAGACACTGCATGCATACTTTGGTCCTCCATACAGAGATTTTCCAGGGCTATCTTTAAGCAGCACTGACAAGGCATTATTTTGTGCATGTCTGGTTTGTGAGAACTGTGTCTAAAAATGAATACAAATTTTTCTCTTGTTATAATTTTGAATTAGTTATTGTGGCATCAGTCAAATAGGATCTTTTTCAGTCTCTTCACTAAAAGAATTTTCTTTCATCCTTATCGAAAATTTTATATAAAATGAAAATCTTTTATTTAAATGAAAATCAATAAAATCCATGTTGCAGCTATTGCTGTTAAGTGCATTTTAGGGATACTCCAATGGTTGCTAGATTTTTGCTTTTTATTATGAGGAAATGGCTTCTGGTAAAATACACCTGATGGAAAAGACATATTTTTGTTTGAAATATATGCAAAATATTATTTTCCCTATTTTTTATGGACAAATAGTAATATTTGGAGCCAAGAGTGCTTTCTTCCTTCATTCGACAAAGAGAAACACAAATTCTCCTTTTGGAGAGTCATCTCCATGTTTTGCATTCAAGCCGAGCTAAATCTGATCGTGTCACACAGGACGTGCCTGCCTGCTTGCTGTGGTGGGATTGCTCACAGGGAAGCTTGCAGTTTCTTCCAGATTGTTTCCAAACACAGGAGTTTTATGGCTCGAGTTACTGATTAAAGGTCACTTCTCTATTTGTATTCTACTTTGACACTTCAGATGATATGAAATTCTTGAATTATAAAGATATTTAGGCTGCTATGAATTGTGCTGAGCAGTGAGAGCTCAGAGTTCAGCTCCCTGGTGACTGAAAAAGCCCCAGATTGCTCCCCTAGAAGCTTCAAGGGCTAATTTTTAGAAGAGACCTCGTTGAGACCAAAATCTGCAGTTTTGGAGTAGTCTTTTAATTGACAGTGGCTCCATTAGTCTGATGTATTTTAATACCATACACGATTTTAATCTCATAAGCATATTTTATATATCAAAAGGGAGCTGTTCTGTTGTATTTAAAGCTGTTAAAAAGAATATTAACATTATTTAAAGGAACCAAATAGCATATGGGGATTAGTGTGAAATAAAAATGGGATCACAAAATAACCTCTTCACATTAAAAATGTTACTCATTCATGTGAAAAAATGTTAATTGCAATTAAGCGTAAACTACAATTAAGTATCAGCATTCCCTATTGTTGTCTGTTCACTGACTCCAGTAAAATGATTCCTGAACTGGATCTAGCCGAGTTACACACACCTACCTGTGCCTGAGGATTTGAAATGATGCTTCTGATCCTAGGTCACCGTAGCCTCATGGGGCACTGGGCTGAATTACTCTGGGACTGTCGGAGCTCTCACTCTGCAGGGATGATAGCTGCTTCCTCCTTGCCTTTCCCCAGGATCCATCAGATGAAAACTGATGGGAGGGTGACATGTAACTTAGGCAAAATGATCTTCAAATCATATAATTTAAATTCATTTTGTGAGTTTTCATTTTCATTTTTCATTTTCATTCAATTTCTTAAATATTATCTCATCACAAGTTTCTACATTTCATTTGAGGGGGGTAGGGAGGGAAGCTTTGTGTGCACATCCAAATAGCTATCAGAAAGATATTTGCCAGAATTCCAGTGAACACACTGGTTGTTAATAGAACTATTCATCAGCAAAGCTGCAGTTTAGCTTAACTGAAATCCCAGTTGTCTTCCCCTTTTTTTCCCCAAAATACCTTACATGTAAAAGAAAAAAACCCATGGAGGAAGTCTCACACACTAATTCAGGGAAATGCTTGCTTTGCTCCAGTGCAAGGGAGACAAAAATACACTCTGAAGAGTCTAACTCTACACTTGGTTGGTATTATGGCTTTTGGATGCACAAACCAGGTGTATGAACTCGACTCTGTTCCTCTGTAATGCTAAAACATTCTGTTGATTCTGCATAGAAATTCTCAGTGTGCTCAGTCCTGTGGCACTGAGCACCAGTAAAATCTATAAGCACCTCATAAATCAGATAGAAAAAGCAAACAGCTAAGTGTCAAAGCTCTACAGCAGTACATGTGGCTTTTAAAAGTTATTTATTGTCTCTCTTTCTAACTGTAAAGTGCATGCTAAGAGCATTTGACTGTAGTTACCTGTTGCTAACTGCTTCATTTTAGTGGGAGTGAAAAGAAACCTGCTGCAGCTCTTTAATAATTTTGCAGGTCTACAAAAACAAGAAAACAATGTGCTTACATTGAGCAGAAGCAGTAGGAAACACAGGAGTTGCAGTTCACATTTTTGCTATGTTTTTATTAACATTTATTATAAGGGTGATATATTTTTATGTTCTGGTCCTTGTGATCATCAAATTCAAGCATCAGTAGCTATAGGCCTACAAAGATGAAAAAGGTGGGTGGTTTGGGTTTTTTTCATTTGTAAAGTGGCTGTTCTGTTTCAATTAGGCTAACTCAAAGAGTATCGTGAATTAAATCTGGAAAGGCACCCTAACTAGGTAGAACACTTCTCAATCTTTTGGAGTGTATGAATTATGATAGCCTTTGGCTAATCATTTTGCAAGATTTATAGCCATTGCATATTCAGTTGCTGACTTGTCAGGGGATGGAAAGACCAACATGATGAAAGAATCTGCTCCTGCTGGTAGCTTTTCTCCACTGCCTTCAAAAACACACCTCACAATGAGAAGTCAGAAAAACACAGAAGAGCCCACACACCAGAAATGTTCTGAGTGAAAATTCTTAGCATCTTTCTAAGAACCAGCCCAAAGATCTACTCCACATTGCCCTGTCTAACAATTCAAACATCTTGTATGATATAGAAATCACACAATACAAAATCCAGACCACCAAGAGTTGATGGGCTGGTTCTCATCACAGGTATGTTACGGTGCTCCTCTACCTGTCAGTAAAGGTATGAGAGAATTCAAGATACAAGACACAAGAGAATTCAGCCCCAAAGTCTTGGAAAATATTGACTCAAACATTTTCCCTTCCACGGAGACAATAACAGTGATACCTGCTTGATCTGACAGATACCTTTCATTAAAAAAAAAAAAAAAAATTCCACCACATTTGTTTATATTTACCACAGGCAATGTATCAGCAGTTTAATGGTCAGTAGGAAAACCTGTATTATAAATTGAAGACTTGAGTAAAAAAGCATTTCTTACAAAGGTGTAAAATTTGCCTGGGAGGACAAACATGCCAGTGAACTAATAAAAGAAATGTACAAACATGTAAATATTATTGTAAGCTGTAATGATTATGGTAACACTTTAATTCCCTAAAATTATGACTTTGCAGTCAGGCTATGCTTGTGTATACTTAGCTTGCTTATTTTGTTTGGTTTTTAATGACTACCTGTTTGTTATTTTAATTAGTCACAATCTCCACTAGTGTTTCTCTATCAGCACTAGACAACAGAAGCTTCTTCATATCCACAAATAATCCAGCAAAAATTACTTCACAGCCATTGAACGTTATTTATTCATCTCCATCCTTCCAATAGATCTACAAACCCTTACTGGTAGTTGCAAGCAGGCCATAAAAGCAGAGATGTAAGGGCACCTGACACTCTCAAAGCTGTTGAGTTGAAAATCTCTTTTCCATCAGTCCTTACATATTCCAGAAGCAGTCTCCCCAAAAATCAACCCCAACACAGACACCCCAAAACATGCAATTTGAGGGAGACTTTTAAGACATAAACCAAGAAGTGTAATATTAAAATAAGACAGATTGTTCTTTTCATCTCCCTAATGGTAGAAGCACTATTAATTCCATAGCCAAGTTTATCTCTCTTTGCTCAATAACTTTGTGTGATATGTTGTTTAAACCTTCTATCAAGATCAGGGAATTCAACCTTTCTCATAGTCCTAACTCCTTAGTATGAGGTGGAGTAAATTGTCTTCTACTTCACTTCTTTATCAATCAATGAGAATAAAAGTGCATTTCACAGCAAACAGATGTTGGTGAAAATGTATTGGTAAGCTCGATAGAAGCTCAAAGCATGTGCCTTAAAAAACATCTCACATCTTTGCTGGTGTTGGTCATTCTGGGAAAGGGTGAATAACAAATGATTTATTTTGGTTTTTTAACCTTTTGGAGACAGTTTTAGGAAAATGTGAACCGGGGGCTGGGGAATTTCTAAGCTGCAAGTAGGACTTATGAAAACAATAATTATTAAAGAGTGAATGGTAAATATAATTGCTTAAAGGAAACTGAGGCCAGCTGCTTTGCTAAAATTTATCTGTGCTTTTTAATATCAACTACACATTGGTCTAACCTATCTGAATTCAGATTATTTTAGCTGTAAGAGAAGGCTTCAGTTACTAGAAGGCTGCTGTAATTAAACCTGCAATGGATAAGCAATTTTTAAAGACAGTAAATTACACCCTCTCCTTGATACCGCTGCAAGCAATTCCTGCTGGTGAAAAGGGATGTATGCTCCATGGAATTCCTTTCTGAGAAATCTTTTATTCTTATGAAATAGTGAAAATAAATGCAGTCTCCTACAGCCAAGCATACTGAGCATTGGGCAATCATATCCCAAAGACTGCAGATAGAAATGCTGACAGAAAGTTTTGGAGATAAAACAACTGCCTTTTAAAGACTCAAGTGTTGATAAAAATAAAATGGCACATCTAAATAACACAGTTGATGCAACTAAAGATTATGGACACAGCTAAAGTCACTCTTGGGACTGCTTTATTAGCAATACCTGGACGAGAGAAAGGAAAATATTACAGGCTTCTGGAAGAAGATCAGTTCAGTACAGTGGGCATGAATCTAATAGAGATGTCAGAGTTTTAGAGCTATTTTCAGAAAGGAAGACTATTAGAACTGTTTTCACCAATAACAGCAGATGATGTACTCTTTTGTAAACCAGACAGATTACTTGCATGTGTGACAAAAATGCACTGAGACTAGAAAGTGACCAAAACAGAATGAGGGGAGTTGGATATTTCTTACCTTGGAGACTGCAGAGATTTTTGTGTGTGTATTATTTACAAACAGATACATTCCACATAGTTACTTCAAATGGCCAAGCTTAGATTTTTCAAGAACAACTGGGCCAGGTGTACCAACATAGGAGAAGGAAGATTAAATTAATTGCTCTGTTCACTCAGATTCATGTCTAGCCTGGTGGTCTTTTTCATCCACTGAAAGATGTTGCTTAGACTCAGGATACCTTGGGATCCAGGCATAACTGATTCAAGTTAGAATAGTAGCATCTATTTCCCTGAACTGTTTTTATGCATTTACAAATAAAATCAAAGTTCTTATCCAAGTCTTACAGATGAGCAAACTAAGATACAATGTTATGTGATTAGAGTAAGCTTGTCCTGCAAGCTAAGGGACAGGCTCCACCAAACTTGGTGCTTGGTCCCTTAGGTGAGGACTGCATATATGGGATGAAAAATGCCACTTTTTTTAAATGTATGGCATTAGCTGCTTAACAGAAATATTGATTTATGTTTTGGATGCATAGAACAAAAGTGAGCACAAGGGTTCATTAACTCAAGTGAGTCAAGGTCAAGCTATATAATAATAAAGAACTTATGTATTCACGTATCAAAAATTGTCTGGACCTCAGATCTCAGAAATCTGCTATGGGGAAAGATATTTGAAGTTATCAGTTGTCTTTTGCTTATGTGCCTTCACTTCTCATCCTCCATCTCAACTCTAGTTCCATCTAAAACCTTCTGCCTGTGCCTTTATACATTTCTCCCTGCAGCAGATTCACAGTTCTGAGGCTCCACAGCACTCTTCTACTGAAAGACACAGCTCAGTGGTACAAAGGAAGCATTGTTGGGAAACAAGGATGGGAAGCATAGAGCTTAATCCAGCTTCCAACCCTGTCTCTCTGTTCTCTCATGCTGCAATGCCAACCCACAGCTCTGCCCATGCATGGAGTTTGGAAAGGCAGTCACAATGCCACCGGGGTGCCATGGCTGCTCATTCTCTCCTCCTCACCCTCAAAAGCTCATCTATGACAGAATTAAGGAAGATAGATAGAACTGGTTATACTCTTATTCTCTTCTCATGCACCCTAGCAGGATAAGAAATTGTATGTGTGAATGTTTTGCTTAAAATGTGAAAGTTCCGTGTGTTTTCCAGCCCCTTCTCTGTAACTATTTCATTTGCATTCAGTGATGCACTCATCTCAGAGCTGATTAAATAAATTTTGGAATTGTTGGGCAGGAAGAGATATCCTTATGTAGGACTGAAGGCCCCACTGAAGTCAGCAGCTCTCACATGAGCAGTGCTGAGCTGTGCACAACAGCCAACCTGACAACAATAAATGTATTTAGAGCACTTGGAAACACGTAGTTTGAATGTACTGAGCTACTGTTTATTAACCACACTTTCAGCTGAAGACTTGTACATACACCTTTCCAGAAAATGCTCTTACAAATTTAGCTAATGCCCTGTATGCAGCTTGTATTAACTTTTGTTTGCTGACCTCACTGACCTTCACAGAAACAGTTCCTCATACTGAAGCAAAAACATTTTATATCTCCTTTTCAATTAACTGCTGCTATTACTTCAAATAATTAACTTCCACTCATTTATTCCTAACAAATAACCCATGGAAAGCAGGAAATAAGAGCTATAAAATAGCACTGAAACACAATATATTTAAGCAATGAAGCCTGGAATTTTGGTCAAGTTGGGTTCTGATGTTTTAGTCTATAGCATTACAGAAATTGCAAACTGCAAGTTTAGACCCAGCATTAAAACTTGGAGTAGTGTGGTTCACATGATGGGAAAGATGTAACAATCTACTCCCATGTATGTAAATGTATTTTATGGAACTTACCCAAATGTAAAGAATGTACAAGAATGGGAATATTGTTTTTTCTCTTTTCTGTTTATATACTTCCTTTGTAAATTCAGATAGAAGATTACATTAGAATTCGAAAGAAAGTTTTCCCAATCGGTTGTCTAAATTTATCAATTAAGTATCATCTGCTGAGACACTGAATTCTTTTAAGGAAGAAAGCAAGCAAGCAACTCTTCCCCACACTTTTTTTTCATTCTGGAGGGAAGATGTATTTCCTTCTAGGCTGTCCCTCCAGAAGGATTTATTTCTACAGATTGCTGTCAATATTTTTCTTATACACTTTTACTTAGTAATTTTATTTAAATTGACACTAACTCAGAGATGAATGTCATGAAAGTGGCATTAAGTTCCTAGGAAAAAGCAGCCGTACTGCACTTGCAACTTAGAAACCCCACAATTAAGTCTCTTGTCTTACAATCCTGATTTTCAGCTTCTTGATATAGAAATTATTCCCTTTCTTACCCAATGCATTTATATACCAAAGACTTTTTACAATCACTCTCATTTTGCAGGGAGTTTGTTAAAATATTTTACTGGGGTTTGTGGACACAGAGTGAGATAATATTCTTGCTATGTCTTCACTGGCTGAGAATTATTTGTAGCCAAGTTTCTGGTGTAAATAGCAATATTTAGGAGTCTGTTGCTTCTGTGCAAATTCCCAGCAGAACACCTGTGGAACTGAATCTCTTACCTGAGGAAGGTGGGAGAAACAGTTGAAAGAGTCAGATTTTATTTTTTGCAAGCACAGATGTCTTTTCAAAGTTACTTATATTTACCTTTTTAACCAACTTGGTAATGCCTTCTTATTTCTTTAACCAACTGGATAAGGGTAATTGGAAGAAAATGAATGTGTCCTGTGACATGTTCCTCTGAAAGATTAGATTCCTGATGGAATGCAGCATTTCAAGGAGCCTACATGTGCTGGAACAGTCTGATTTCATTTCACAACATCTGAAAGCTTACTTGAATATAACCCAGCACACATTCTCCAGTGATCTCAGACCAGTCAAAATATTGCCAAGTAATTGTTGATCATAAGTGACCAGATAAAGAAAACTGATGTTTGACAAGTTTGCATGGTTATCACCTGAAAAAATGTGCTGAGGAAAAAGAGCTGAGGGAATTCAGCAGCACAGTGGATGAAATTGGAAATTCCTCTAGGATTTTCATTGTTTTCAAACTAAGCAACTCTTTGAGCAGACATGAAATTATTCATTTGCAGTCCCAAAATTCCCATAAAATGATCCCCTTTCCACTCTCCATTTGGATGACAGTGCAGTGCAGAAGAAACAAGACTGTTTGCCTGATGGGCTATATGTTTTTATTCACACATATCCAGAAATAATGGAACGAGTCCTTCAAACTCTCAAAAAATAATTTTCATTCAACAGAGACCTAAACTATGAAAAATTTCACCCAGCAGCCAGAAGTTTTCAGAAAGTTATGAGCTACTGGAAATGGAGATAGGATGGCAAACGTCACACAGCCTGAGCAGTAGTAGTCATTTTCTCTCCTACTGTAATATGTAGCCATATAATTTATTCATGTTCCAAAATACATTAGGTAAAAGGAATGAATTCCTAGTGCTGGTAGACTTAACTCAAATCCTCTAAAAGTCAATACAGTTTCTAATGTGTAAGATTAAAATGAGGAGGTTTCCTCAATTAATGATTTTCCAGTTGCACTAAATGAGCAAGATTCCATTTTTGTTGGAAATACAAAGTGCTTGTCAAAATGCCACTTCCTACTGAATTTCAGCTTCCTGCACTGGGAAAACAATCCTTAATAGCTTCCCCCTCCTTCCATTGACTAGCTCTCTTCATATTTTCTCTGCTTTTTGAAAAAATTATGGCAATCCCTGAGAATAAAAATGCTTACCTGCAAAGTATATTGTTTTAATTTGATTCTTCAGAGAGGAGAGTCCTTCAGAAATAAAAACATACTTTTTTTCTAGCCATTGAGCTACAGTGCCTCCCTCTGCTTTTTTTGTGATCATCTCTACTTTTCATACTGAAGTGAGTTTCTTTTGTAGTTCATTTCACAGAATGCCATGGCTTGAATTTTTGTTGGTTTATTTTTACATAGAAATTAGATTTTTTTCCCCTACAAAAAAATCTGTATACATAGGATCAGAATCAGGGCAGGGTATGTATTTAATTACCCATTAATGTCTTATTCTTGGAACATTAATGGGTAAAGACAAAGTTTATTTTCATCGGGAAAAAAGTTAAGCCCCTAACGTATTTAAATCATTTTGAGTTAATAGGCAGCATTCACTGCAAAGTTTGTTTTTGTATTACCTTTTTTTCTTGAAACCATCAGAAATATCTGTTTTACAGTAAGGATTGCAGTGTGTTCTAAGCAGGCCAGGACTTCCAAAGCATTATTTAAATGCCTCAGCTGAATACCAGCATTCTTTCATCCTATTTCACACACTGAAGTACCAAAAGGGTAAATAACTTGCAATATCATTTTTGACTGACTTGACTTTGAAAAAGGCACAACCTACACAAACAACTGAGCAGTTGTTAGGTGCTTAACTGGATCTCTAAATGATCCCATATGCTAGTCAGCTAATGCTGATAATGATTATAAACACCTCAGTTCATCATATTAATGAGTTATAGCCAATAGAAAAGGACAAAATATATAACTTTTCCACAAACTTAGTTAAATGTCAAGGTTTTTAAAGGCCTAGTTAGCAAGTATATTAGATGAGATATGTCAGTTTCCCAATTTACAACTCTGACTTGTCTCTTGTGATTCCTTATAGCCTCTAGCCATTCTCCTCTTACCTGAGGCATTCTCTGGCAAAAACCTGATGCTTCCAGTCATTCTGCATTCTTGTGTTCCTTCAAAAATAATTGGACAGGCACCTCTCCATAAACAATCATCATTAGTCACATAAGGTACACAGATAAGAATGCCATACAAATAAGTTTCAATAGAATGTCTTGAGCCAAATAATAATAATAATTTGGCCAGCATGCTAAAAATATGATTGACAGGGAGTTAATGCACTTAACACTTTTTCCAGCAGGCTGTTAAAATTAGTTCCTTGATGCTCAAAAAGTCCTGCTCCCAGAAAAGTGACACCGACATTGACCAGTGAGTTTGTTGCTGTTCAGTAACCCGCTCCATTTCCAGACTATATGATTAAAGTCATTATGGGAACTGTCAGGAGGAGGGAAAAAAATGAAAACTGTCATAAGAAGCAACTGTTGGAAATCTTGGGAGGTTTTTTTATAATGCTAAACTATTTTAAAATATTGTCTGTAATTTTAATATCACAATATCCAGCCATATAATAAGGATCCATGTAATGAAATAATCCTTTGAGGTTATACATAAAATGGTATATATGAGCATCTTTATTACATATATAGTAGGAAGAAAATTAATCATAAATTTCCTTCTACATGAAAGAGGTGAATTATCTTACAAAAAAAAAAATCATTTTAAAATTTACTATCAGAATTAAATCCTCTAAATAAAATAAATGAAACAGAGAGGTGGGGGAGAAAAAAAGGATTCATAATTGAAAGAATTTTAGTTTTTAAAAAAAAGCCTGTCAACAATGTAATGCTTTCTAACATCAATCCTACAGAGCCGATAAGATGCCTCGTTAGAATGCATGAAATTAGAAAGTTTAAAATGTCCTAATTTCAACTTTCAACTTTTATAAATTTATTTTAATGTTTGATGCAATTATATACTTATAATTTTACAGAATATTTTACATTCTTAGATACCCACTAAGTTCTGTTTTTGCCAACCCACCGATTGCACTGTAAATTGTTGTTATATAGAGATTGCAATACATGCCATGAGTTGCTCAGACATAAATTGTAGTATTTGTCTTGGATTGAAAATTGATTTAACAAATTCACTAATACTTAAAGTGTTTAAAGATCAGGAGGTTTTACATTTCAACATAAAGATCTGACCCTTTCCTTACGTTTAAAATATTTTTATAGATCCAAGAGGGTGCTTAAGACAACAGTGTCTTTTATACAATAATATCAACACTATAATTATCTTATATTTATTTTTCTTTTTATCACCTGCTACGCCTAGGTTTTGACATTAAGAATATTGCTTTTGATATTTTCAGCATTAAAAACCACTTTATGCTTTGGTTCCATTTTACTCCCAGTCAGAAAGATCAGAAAAAGCTCAAGTCACACAGTGAGAAACTTTATCCACTGAATGAGACATTATCCATTCCACCAGACTACAAATCAAAGAGTATCTCTTAGGCTGCTTAAAAATTCATTTTAAAATCTGATCCTGATTGTACTTTTATGGTAATTTCATACCATCAATCATCCTTTTACCTTTAGTCTCTAGGTCCACTGCTTTCCCCATAGATCTCATTCTCTCTACCTCATTATAATTCTTTAGGTGAGAAAACAGGGTAAGAAACCTTAACAGAAAATGAGAGAAAGATGTAAATTTCTTGAGAAAAGTCAGGTTCACTAAGAAGCACAGCTAATGATATGTTCTGATCTAGGAATTTTTTTTAAATTAAAAGATGGAGTGGGATAGAATAGAGTGAAATACACATTTGCCATGCAAATAATGTGTTTGTAATCTGCATTCTAACTCAACAATATCATTTGTACAACCAAGCTGTCAAAATAGATGGAGTTCCTTAAAAAAAAAAAAAAGAAAAAACCAAAGATTTTTGGATCTCCACAGAACTTTTCCTAATTAAGTGCTGAACTTCCTAGAATTCTGTACTTTCCATTACTAATGAGGCTGAGCCATCTTTGCTAAGACTATAGATTATGTGAATTGCAGTAATTAGGAAATGGAACTAACTGAGGTGTGCTAGAAACATACTGATCAAAACCCCTTTCTTACAGCTAAAATTGAAGCTACAAAATTATGTAAAAGGAACATAAAACCTTGTTGGTGTGTTCAGCAGTGGAGGTACCTTCATCAGGCTGATCACAGGAAGGGAAAGCTGCTGGTGTTGTTCCACCAGTTCTTTGTGGCAGCTACAATTCTTGGGAATTGTCAAAATCTGGTCTACTTGCAGTGCCTTCTACAAGAGCTGTACTTTCCCAGAAGTCAGTATTGTCGTTCCACTCCTTTCATTTGAATCCTGGCCATAATGAAAAGCCTTTTTTACAGCATTGGGAGATATGAGAAATAATGAAAGCACTGTTTGAGACATCTGGGCTGGAAGAAAAACTATTGTTAATCACAAGGGAAAAGAAGGATTTTTCCAGTACTGTGCGCTCGTCCATGTTACAGTTCCTAATGTCTTTAACAAAATGTAGCCATAAACCACTGAATTCTGGTAATAGCAATAATCCCTCCAAAATGGTTTGTTACCAGCAGTTAGTGACCAGTTTCTTAGTTAATGGCCTGAGGGGAAAGGCTTTAAAAAAGCTGTATGCACTGTTTCCTCTCGGGCAATTTAACCAGCTGCATTAAACTGTATTTTCATTGAGCTTCCTAACATTTGTACTCCGATAAAATTCTACTCAGGGAAGGGAATGAAGTAGTGGTGGAGTATGTCATCATTCTACTTTGTAAGAGAAACACTAAAAAAAAAAAGCTATCTAGTGTCTTCCTAATCTGAATAATGTTAGGATGTGGTTCTGATGATAATAATACATGCTGAAGTCTTTAAATATCATGTAAAATTAAGAGTAATTAGCAACTTTATCTGAAGAAAGATGAAAGAGTCTTCAGCTTTATGGTATGATACAATGTTCTTGAAACAATCAGGGAATACAAGAAAAAATATTATATGCTTTCATGCAAAATCAAAATGCTAATCTGAAATGCTCATTTATTTTCATAAACTGAGTAAAAATACTGCCTTATTTGGAGGAGTATCACACTCTAGCATGATACTTGATAATATTAAAAAGTTAATAAAACATGAGTATAGGAGGGCACATAAAGCAATTAATATACAGTTTTCATTTGTATTTTACTGAGTTAATACATTGGTTCATAAAGTGTTTTCAACTATGTCACTGATGTACTGACTTTCACAAATGGGAATTTTTTTTTTAAATATACATGCTTTATCCATACTTTAGAAAAAACATTTTCGGTAGATGAAAATATTGTACGGCACAGTGCTCTATTAAAAGGTAAAACAAGAATATTCCTTCACTATTTTAGTAGTGTAACAAGCTGTAAGTCAGTCAAATCCATAAACAACCCTATGCTGATTCCTCTGCCTGCTCCACAACTCACTGGGCTTAAATGGCATCTCTTCAGTTTTTGCTCACATGGGTAAAAAAACTCATTAATCAGAAAGTTTTTCCCAAGTATGGCAATAAAGTCAAAGGAATGATTGGCATTACACAGAACACTCTGTAACATACACACAGGAATATAGGCTCTCATTAGGCACAGCATATTAAAAAAATCCCAAACAAAATACTGTGCATCTTTGCTTGCACTATATAGGATGCAGGAATGACAGGGAAAAGAACCACATGTAGGGAAGTGGGGGTGAACGGAGAAAATTTGAGGGTTCTGGAATCCCAGCAGGAATAGAGGGAATCAGCTCTGGGGTACTCTGACAACCTGCCTTACTGCTTTGGGGAGGGGCTGTAGGTGGCAGAATCCCAGGGGAAGCTGCTTTTGTGCAGGACACTGGAGTAAGGGTTTGTTGGGACAGAATTATTCCATTTGTGCATGCCCTGTCTGAGGCCCTTGAGCAGCTCGTGACATTATCCAGCCACCTCACATGTGTTAAGGCTTAGTGAACCTGGCTTTTTCATGAATCTTGCTTTTATTAAAGTGATTTGGAGCATTTTTGCTGTCAGATCCCAGTTCAAGTCTCTCTACCACCCACCACAGAGAGAATCCTATTCTCAGTAATTTGGGATCTACCACAGCTATTATAAGGACTAGGCTAATTTCACAAAACTACCAGTGGTTTAAAACAGCATTCTTGTGCTGATTTCAGCACAAGCTCATTCTAACTATAAAGTCAACTGAATTATGGAGAGTAGAATGAGCTACACCACAGCCAAATATTCAGAAATAAACAGACATGGTGCTCATTGGAAACACACCATTCATGCAGTTTTATCACTCATAGAGCATCTTAAGTAAATAAATAGTGGTAATAAACAGCATTAAAAATTACCAAAATTTAACAATTAGGTAGCAACCCTGGAATTTTAGTATAGTTATGTGGAAATCGGAAAAGGACAAAGAAAACTAGCAAAAAGTGAAGAGAAGGGCTTATGATTTGAGAGCAGAGACAAAGGTTGGCTTGGGAAGGAAAGGCTGAATATACTTCGGAAAGGCCCTAATCAAGGAAAATACTTATTTTAAAGAGTAGACTTTATGTCACATTTACAATTTATAATTTACATTTACAAGCTGAAACATTGTTCTTTAATGACAAAATAGTAACTGCCCTTTGTTTTGTTTTCTCTGTGTGCAACATATAAAGGGAGCTTGAAAACATTTTTTTTGGGGGGGTTTTCACGGCATTCTTAATCCTCAAAATATCAGATGTTAATTCTGGTTTTGCTGGAGGACGTTTTTGCGGATGTACCTCCTGTACCTTAATTGAACTGATAAGAGAAAAGGGACTGAACATTTAATAATACATTCTTCCTTCAAAAAATTAATGAAACAAGAGTATGAAACATTAATGGAATTACTTCATATTAAACTATCCAGAGAAAGTACTAAACATAAAGGGCTTCATCATTGAGGTGATGATATAGGTTAAGTGCTCTGTTTGCCTGGAAGGGGGTTGGAGGAATCTGGGATCCCCTGGACATTGTTTCATCTCTCACCCCTACAAGGGGCTGAGCTGTTACATCCACTTGTCTGAGGCCAGGCAAGGTTTCAAAACATCAAACTGAAGACTAGTTCCTTTGAGCTGAGGGACACCTCAGTTCAAAAGCTGAGCAGAGGAAGGAAAAGAGAGTGGACTAAAAGCAAGAGAAAGAGATGAGAGAGAAGAAAGGGACTTTCTTGGCATCAGAGCTGGCATGGTGCTGTCTGATTTGAATATTTTGAAAGCAGAATTAATTCCATTTGGATCATCTCTGCTAAAAATATAACAGTTGGTGTTCATGTTGAGTAAAAAGACACCCAGAAGCTGGGGCATTTCTCTTTTGCCTGTAGAAATCTTAGAGCCATTGTAAAATCCTGATTCTGCTATGACTTTGAATGCAGCAACATTCATTTCACACTGAGCTGACAACAGAAGATATCTGAGGTAGGAAAAGTTCCTACCTTTGAGAGCCTCCACAGAAAGAGTTTGACTGGTAATAGCAGCTTGATTTCTAGACGATTTTCTTACACTGATGATGGAGCAACAGCTGATGGCTGAAGTTGGAATTTGAAGAAATTGCAGCTGATGGCTTTTGTGTTTAACAGTATTGTGGTGATTTACAAACTGCACATTTTAAGGTTACTTCTTCAAAGCATTTTGACATTAAGATGACTTCCCTACCAGTTGTTTTGCAGGAAGTTGTTAGCTCAGGAAAACTGGCAGACAAGTGCCCTGCTGGTGCCAAAGCAGTGATTATTTGCTTTACTTGGTTTGTTGGTGCCAAAGCAGTGATTATTTGCTTACTTGGTTTGTTCCTGTCATTCTCCAAAGAACTCTCAACTTGTTTCACTTCCCAATGTTTTATTTAAATCTCAGTGAGATAATGGAGCATGGGAAAAGACCTCCTATTTCATGGCTGAGCCTGCAGGCTCAAAAATCTGCAGGCTCAAACAGAATTGCACAGTGTTATGTGACCCTTTGCACTGCCTGTAGTGTCAAAGCTTTGGCCACATCCTGCCCAAGTGGTCAGTGATGAAGAGATCTCTGCCATGATTTCTGGATTAGAAATGGTGTGAAAATACAGCTCTTCCATTAACAAAAAAAAAAAAAAAAAAAAAAAAAA
>VZSR01002420.1:1853623-2000156 GCA_013398615.1 Brachypodius melanocephalos | reverse complement strand
TTTGTTTAAAATATTTTTCTACTTTACTCCTCATGCTAATACATTTGTGACAAATATTATTTTCCCAGATGACATTTGTACAGTCGGTCGATAGGAAATGTCAGCCAAAGAAAAAAAAATTCTGCATTAATCTGCATTCTGAAAGACTCCTCATTATTTCTCATCCAAACTAGGAGCTTACTAAATAACAAAACAGAATGCAAATAATTAAATAATGCGATTAAGCTCATATAAAGTTAGAGGTGTCCAGAAATAGCAGGGAAAAATTGCACACCATATTTATAGGTGTATATATGATGTATAAGTGTATATATTATTCAATTAAGGAAGATGGGTGTATTGATTTTATGCACACTTTATATTCTTATCACTCAAATTACATAGTGAAAAAAAAAAGATAAATTAGGGTGATCCTGTTCTATGGAACAACGTAGAGTGATGAGTCAAATGGAATCTGTCAGGGGTCATCTTTATGGATGTTTTCAAAACAAATCTCTGTATGGGAACTGCAGTGGGGACAAAAAGGAAAGTTCAAAAAAAAATCTCCAGTGAATGAGATTTCAAAAATTAATGAAGGAGACTTAATTTTTTAGCCAGATCAGATTACACCTAATGTTTACAAGACATTATTTCCCAAATTTTTGTTCTGAAAAGGGAGGCAATGAGCAATCATTTCTTGATGACTTTCTTCATTCTAGTAATGAGTACAGCAGCCTTCAGTTACTCCTCTTTTAACAACTCTTTCTAGTTTATGTCAGCCGTTCTCTTACAGAAACTCTTCCCTACCCTCAATTGTCTCAATGATTACGCACAGATCCAAGGACAGACCCTCAGGGGGAATGTCAAGGAGAACAGGGGAACTCTATACACAGTCCTAGTGCCCTGAAAAAAAGAGAAATGCCCAGTATGCCTGTCCAGTTCAGCCTTACTTTGGGAGTATAAAACTGTGTGGTTTCATAAACGTGCTGGTCCAGAAACTGAGGCACAGTCTGGCACGTTACAGAGTGTCTGGGCAATTTCCTTTAACACGACAAATTAGTGTAATTAAAGGGATTTTTCTTCATATTTTATTTTAACAAGGAAGGTTGAGAAAGTTCCTGATACCAAAATCAAGAAGGGTCCTAGGGCAAGAAGCAATATTCTTTTGACTATCTTAAAAACAATCCAATTTAAGCTTAGAGCAGAGAACAGAAGATACCCAGTTCAAGAGGTTAAACTCATCCCCTTGGGGCCAAGGAGATGTGTGACCTGCATGGCCACATAGAGGGAAGAGTCCTTATAGTTTGGAAACTTGAAAAAAAGTAATTGCACAGCAGCTATTGACAGAAAATAATAAGTAACGTTGTGTAAATCATTTCAAATTGGTTAGAAAACATCTGCATGTGGACAAGCAGCATTTATCTAAATATTAGAGGCTCTTTCTTAAGTCAAGTTGTAAAGTTCACACAGTTGTAAAACACCAAGAAATGAGTCTGGGGCAAGAGCCTTTCATATAGCCGAGAACTTAAGGATAATTATTTTTAAGTTAATAAAATCAGTCAGACTTAAAATTCAGATAATGTTATATTGAATCCTTAGTCTATTGAACAAGTAAACATAAATGAAACTCAGTACAATTGCAGGAATTAGTAACAGAGAGAATATCTAAGGAAGGAGAAATCAGCTCTTTTGTTAACATGCTGCAGATGATGAGAAATAGTCTTAATTTTGAATAGTTTAAAGGGTGTTTGACACTACAGTAGGCAGCAATCAAGCAATAAGACACAATTTTCTCTGCCAAGTGGTCTCACTTTATCTTCAGTATCCTGCTCAGATTCACTAGGCAGATCTGATTACTGCATCCTATTTTCAACCAATCTCTTATATCCTGTTGGTCTTCAGCCTCCTGAGAGTATTTCTTATTCTATCCCAGTGTTAAGATTTTAGAGAGAGCATTTGGGAAGTTGTATTAAACTGTAATTTGTTTCTTCCTTATTTGTTATGTGGAAATGGGAAAAGGACAAAGAAAACTAGCAAAAAGTGGAGAGAAGGGCTTATGATTTGAGAGCAGAGACAAAGGTTGGCTTGGGAAGGAAAGGCTGAATATACTTCATGAAGGCCCTAATCAAGGAAAATACTTACTTTATATCATTGACATGCCAAAACAAAGTTGGAAGTTATTTGCAGGTATTTATAAACTGATTTATCTTTTCAACATACAAATAGGCACCACTAGCAGTAAAAACCTCTCCCTTACGTACCGAGTCACAAACAACATGCCCAGGACATTTTAGGACATCTCAGGAAAGGGATTCAAAAGTCCCTACTCTACAAAGGCCATGAGAGTCTGACATAGAGAGTGATCTCTGCTGAGAAGAGCAGCAAAAGTGCTGCTTGTAATCGTGAGGGCAACTCTGCTCATAAAAACAAGTAAAGCAGAAGGCACTGAAGTTACTCACATGGAGCTGCAAAGGTCCAGGTGTGCGTGTGATCCACACCCCCAGTAGCTCCTCTGCTCTACAGCCATGGCAGCAATGTCAATAACAGACAGCCTGTCCTATGTGTCTGAGAATCCACAGAAGAAAATGCTCTGAAGAGTCTTGACAAGCAGTGCCCTGGGAGTTACTTTGCTTTCAAGAGGCTGACTATATTCTTTGTGCTTTTGGCAGCATCACAAAAAAAAAAAAAAAAAAAAAAAAAAAACCAAAAACAAAAACACAACAACAACAACAAAAAAAACCAAACAGGCAACAAAAGGCCAAAAAAAAAGCATTCTTGGATCTCAGTTTTGTTTTCTATTGTTGAAAATTATTTCTGAAACCAAAAGAATACAGCCTTGCCTCTGCTACACAGGAACTACAATGTTAAAAAGATAAAAAAACTTACTTGGGCTGGTAAACTGGGCAAACACAGTATGGAAGTTAAAGAGAAAACATCAATAGAAACTATGCTTTTAGACATTAGATTTTTGAAAGAGGGCATGTCTTAGTGTGAAAGAAATTTACCATACTTTTCCATCAAGTTTTTAAATAATTTTTAAGTTCTCTGTGCATATTTTGGAGTAAATTCAAAATTTAACTCAAATTTGAAAAGCATAGATAGCTTGTTTCTGTGATATGTCTCCCCCCTCCTTTTTTTTTTCTTTTTATCTGTTTCTCCTGTTGACAAAAAGTCAACAACTTTCACTGTAGTATTTTTCTAGTGTCACAAATGTGACCTTGATCACCCCTTCTTCTGTTAAGTCTTCAGAACCTCCTTGTCACAGCCAGCCATACTTTTCCAGAATAATACTAAACAGCTTGAGAATTTATTCAGTCTTCAGTTCTAACTACATCATTTTCTGCTCCCTCTGATCAATCTGTCTTGAGTGCTGCTTTACCCTGGTGTATTGTTTGCTTTCCTGCCCATATTTCAGAACAAGTCTATTTAGATAGTCTGTTTCATCAATTTTAACATCAAACTCTATCATTACCTGTTTTTCCTTAAAAAAAAAAAATGTTGTGGAATCCCATAACATCCTAACTTCAGAGCAGCTGTCTACCTGGTAAAATAAAGACACAACAACATTATCATGTGTTGGCATCCCTGGTTAGCTAAACCCAGCTAGCTCTGGAAACAATAGCCCAACAAAGGAGGGTGCAGCACAAGCTTTGCAAGGCAGGAGTGCACAGGATCCTTTTCCCAGGATCCCTGAAAACATTGCTCTTGGCCGTGCAAAGCCAGCACAGCCCTTGATCTGACCACAGAAAATAAGAAACTGTTCTTTCATGAGGGCTTTATTCAGTGTTCTAGACTGGAAACTTCCTAATTGTATGCAATTCATGCACTGTCTCTGCTGCTGCAGATCCCACCTGTCCTGAAACAAAAGCACGAGCTGTGAGTGTGGTCAAATATTTTTGTTAATAATTTTTTTTTATTATTCCAGAATAACACAGTCCAGTATTATAACTTTTTACTAAAACGTTTTCAGCACTGTTTAAGTGACATCACTTTTATCCTCATAAGAGGATAAATACACCTGCCAAATCAGGCAGAAACAGATGTCCTCTCTCTATGACAACTTTTCTCTCACCTGTTCAAAGGCATATGACGCCTCAGTGCAGAATTATGACACAGTCTTCCCTGTCTGGATGTTTTCTTCTCACTCTTCTATCTACTGGTTTACACTTGGAAATAGTTCTATGTAGTCTGCACCCCTTTTCAAAGCCAGACACAGTTCTGTGGTTGAGTACTAAGCTTTTCCCTTTGTTTCTTTCTTTATATTTTTTAGCTGACTATTTGTTGCTGCATTTTAAAGTGCTATTCAAATCTGGAACACAAAACATTGGTGAGCTGCTAGACTTAATATGTGCATATAAAACCACATATAAATTTATATATGCTAATCCATTTAGAACACCCCTTATTTAGAAAATGTATTATTAATTATGATCTCAATAATGGAAAAACAACTAAAAACCAATGCACTATGAATAATTCTAAAAGTTAAGTTATGCTATTTCCTAAAAATATTTGTTAACAGGCATGAACTCTGAAACATCTGTTTTCCTAACTTTCCTTATTTAGAGAATAATTCTGAAAATCTCATTAGTTTCATTTTTTTTCCTATTTCCATCTCATGATACAATAAGTGAAAGGAGATCATAGGCCATGCTCTCAGCTTGTAAAAAATAGCATGGCTAAGTGAGAGATCCTTTATGCTAGCCGAGAATCTGGCCCTGTGTTTCTAAACACTACTCATCTACTATTCAAAACATATTTTTAATATAAAGAGTATACACCAATGAAATTTGGTACATATGCACAGGAAGCTGTGAAGCATACTGCCTGTAATTATGAAAATGAAGGTCAGATTAACACCTAATACTAGTTTTTGCTAAGATAATTTATGTTCTTTCTAGACGAAAGAAAAAGAAATTATTTTTTATCTGCAATTTAGAATGGAGCCTGATACAATGCTACATGGGAGTTATTTTTTGCAGTGGAATTTTTAAAAGAAAGTATGTAGGGAATTCACTGAAGAGGAGATGCTGCCCTACTGTGTTGAAGGCTGAAACAGTCAAGCTTAGAAGAAGCTGTGTGTAGGGTTGACAAAGTAGTGTTGAGGGGACAAATCACATGTAATATGTTCAAAAAATGTCTTGGTAATTGGGACTAAATGAGTCAAAGCTGAGAGGAAGTTTTAAGCACAAAGAAGCATCCAAATATGCAGACAAGAAAATCACACTGAAGGCTGGACTGATTTCAGTGACACAAAATGTAAAACTACAGAACACAAAATAACCTATTTAGGGATTAAATGTGGAGAATGTTTATGCAAGACCAAGTTAAACTTCCGAGTAGGTTCAGTTGTTGGAATTACCGTTAAGGAAATATCTAAAGCCTGGAGGAGGAAGTTGCAGTACCTAGGAATGACAAGTTTTAGTGCCGACTTCGGAGCCATGAAGGCGTGTTATACAGGAGCACGAGTTCATTTCACACAAAACAGGATTCTAACTGGGATCGCATTCACAATCTTGGACTAAAAGTGTTCTCTCAGTGTCACATTATTGCACTCTCCTAAGTCACCTTCAGCCTAGCTAATCTCATTCCTGGCAGGAAGAGACTATGTCTGCATTTGCTATCTTGTCCCATTTCTTCTGATGCTCCTGCAGTTAATATCACACCAAGGCATGGGATTTGTAGGGTTTGCTTTGACTTTATCCCTGGCAAAACAGGTCTGAAGAACTGGGCTGAGCAGCCACTGCTTTTCAGCTTCAAATCTGGCTACTGGGTTTGTTTGTTTGTTTTGTGTTTGCTGCAATGTTTTAAATCTAATTCCCGTACCAGCCGTAACTGATCATATTCTATAGCAAATAACTTATATGGAGGCATGAAATTTTTTGCCACACCAAAATCTTATGGGGATCCTTAAACATAAATCCTCTGTTCTCCTATAAGTCTACCGGCTCTGCTGGAATTTCCTTCTTGGAAAAAATTCCTTTTTCCAGCATCAGTTACTCCTTGATCTCAGCTCTTGCAATGCTGTACAGAAAAGGTCAGCTCCAAGCAACACTAGTGTGTGTCATTCTCTCGACCTAGTACTGCATCTCTCTTCTTATCTCTGCTGGATGCAGCAGTGCTGGTTTCTCTTCTTTCTGAAGTGGCTTAGGAAGAGAACTCTTCTCCATTTCAGAGTCTGCTGCTTTCCTCCCTTTTTATTTGGGAAAGAATAAAGCATAAACATCAGCACCTTCTTCTAACACAGCACCAATTCCCTGGCACCCAAACAAATAAATCAAAGCCACCACTATTAATGGGTTTTTTTGCAACTGAGATGATACGCTAAAAGGATACTTTCTGTTTCCCTCCCTTAAGAGAAATGCCAGATGAAAGTCTTACTCTGTTTAAATGGTGCCTGACTGAAGATCTTTAACATGTGGAATAGAAAAAGCAGTAAGAAAATAGTCCCTTTATCAGGATATTCCCACCTGCAGTTCAAACCTATCCTACCAAAACTAGCTGAGAATGGAAAGTCTGTTTACATGATATATCTGCCCTGGATATCTCACCTACCCTTCATAACTGCCAGGCACAGTACTTGGCAACTCTGAGATGAGTCCACTGCATATCCAGTTGTATTTACCTGCATTTTCACTCTCCTTTTCTCACACAACACAGCCTGACAGTGGTTTTCCCCTCTTTTCTCTCCAGAGGTTTATTCAACAGGTTTCTAATGACTTACCCTTTTCCACTGATATTAATTATTCTTCTTTTTCACATTCTAACTAATATCTTTAAACCTTTCATCCTCCTCCACACTTCCTGATGTTTCTTCACTAACCATTCATATTTCTTTGAACTACTTCTTTCCTGTCAGAAGTTTATTCTCCTTCTACTTCTCTTTCGATCTTTTTCTCAACATCCATCTTTATTTCAATCCATATCTTTTTCTGAAAAGTCATCCTCAGTTTCACACACATCCTTTTCCAAAGGATTTTTAATTCCTAAAGTGATATCCTTGCTCTTCCAAATGGTAAGTTTCAGGTCAGGTCAAAACACTGATGAACGAATGTCTACAAATTTGCACTAAAAATACAGTTTGTTACAGTGGATCTTTTCAGGCTTTTAGGTCCCTTCTTGCTTTAAAAGTTCCTTTACTGTATTTAACTGTATCACCATGGAGAGGCTTAGCATGAACTGACAACAGTGGATGTAGAGGCAAATTATGAAGTGCACCAGCAATGGTTTCATATCTTACACAGCCCCATCTAAGATTATCTACACAAAGCAATCTGGGCATTTTCTCTCCACTAATAACTAGCAGTGTCTGACTTGTGTAATTAGAGAACAATATCACCACTTTAAATTTCACCACTGAACATTTCATTTACTAGCCATGAGTATCTATTTCATTTTTAAAGATTAGATGACTCAGTTTTATAGTTGGTGTTTTGTAATGCAACAAAATTCAAGCCAAAATAAGTACAGAACAAGGTGAAGACACTGTATCACAGAAGAAGGAGCCTTCTCCCCCAATGAATAATTCATTTGTGAGCCATGGAAGCCATAAAAAAATCTGAGAACAATAAATAAATGTAATCTGCACCACAAAGCTTGGGACTGCTGAGTAGGGGTTACTCACTTGAGCCCAAAGACAGGGATAACAGTTTGGTTCTGACTGCCCTGCCAAAAGCTCCAGGACTATGTTAATATAATAAAAGCTGTGATCACATGCCTTCAACCTCAGGTGCAAAGAAAATGCTGCAGCAGAAAAGCAGCTGTCAATTGTTTCTAAAACAAGAAGGAAATAAGTAGAACATGTTGCTAATCCAAGTTGATGAGAAGAATGTAGAAAATTAAGAGACCTTTACTCCAAAAAGATCTTCAGTGGCTGGAGGCAACGAGTGCAGGAAATTTACTGTGGGCTATAATAATTGCTGCCTGCCCTGGGAAACAGCATCAAGGCCAGAGCAGTCATGGCTCCATGCAAGCACATCCTCTAATTACTGAAAAACCTGTGTAGAGCCTCAATGTTAATCAGTCTCTCAGAGACTTCAGCTTTATGTAGTTAGTGCAGATTTATGGCATTTTTCTTTTCTTGTTATTAAAACTGATATTTCACAAGGAAGAAACTATCTCCAGACAACTGTTAAAATGCAAAGTTTCAGCCATAAAAGAGAAGTGCAGAATTATTCTGAGACTATTCCACAGAGAACCCAAACAAGAAGGGTAAGAAACAAAACATCAAAGACACACGGAAAAATGGAAAAAGATGAGACTCTAAAATATTAACTAAAGACGCAACAGTTGGCCTATAGATTCAAGAGGTTATAGTGTAATTAATTAAGTGCTTGTTACAATTAGGGAAATAAACAGCGCATATGCTAATGCAACATGAATAATACATAACTATAAAAAAGTAAAACAAATTGAGAGGTTTGCACAGTCACATTACTGGAATCATTTGCATTACTGTATCAATGATGTACCTAAAAACAAACACTGAACTTCAAAAATCTATTGCAAGGCCAGAGTTTGCTTCCTTTTATGAGTGTTGCAATTATAATGTAATGCACAAATTCTGATTATTCCACTGAGATGATTTTATATTATATTTTGGTCCCTAATGCTGGAGCAACTTTGAAACATTATACACAGTGGTCTTGGACAAATAATATGTTTAATTAATAATTCATATTTTCTACCAGCTGGCTCTGCAGATTTCTGGAAAATAAAGTGGGAAAAGTTCTGTGTCTCAAGATCTTTTCTCTTACATATTACATCAATTCTTACTTTCCTGAAATACCTGCCACTTCATAAATAGATGAGCTCCGGGAGAGTTCACAGAAATGAAACCATAAAAATTGTGAACTTCTGTGTAACTGACAAGATTTGAGAAGGGCTAAGGGTGAAGAGGGCAATAGACGTATTATTCACAACTCATTTGGTTGTCATCATTTTGAAAAATATGAAAAAATGGATTTGATTTGTCTACAGGTTCTAATTTACTGGTGATGGCTCACTGTGCTCTTCAGTGGCCTAAATTAGCATCAAAATAATCTTTCTGGAAAGATGTGCATAAATACTGCATAAAACCTGACCGTAGATTGTACTTATAACCCAAAAGAGGCACATTTATTCTGTCTAGAAAAAGACTGTGCAAGATACCCAATTATCTATATGGGAACAAGAAGTTCAAAAGATGTAACTGGAATAAGCAGTGGGAATGCCTGAATCACAGCACAAGACTGGAATCAAAAAAGGAGATGCAAACTGACACCTGACATCAGCTCTTTATTCCACTTAAGATGCTAATACTTGAAAAGAAAATAAGGACTAAAATACCACGGCCATATGTGCAGGAAAGATGCAGAATCATTTGAAGTACAAAAAATCATATGCAAAAGCAAGCAATGTGTTCAAGAATTCTCTTACCAGCATAGGAAGCTCTTAGATGTAAAGACATCTGGGACATTATTTTAGACTAACTTGCAGCTGTAACCTTAACTATGGTGGTATGATAACTTAAATCATGTCATGCACTCAAAAGTGAATCACAGCTGCAGATTTTACTGCCTGATTTACTCTGAATGTGCCATCAGTTATAACAATGAAAATGCATTAAAGCATTCGAGTGTTTTATCTTCTATAAAGATTATGACCTAGTCCTACTCTCCACCAGAATAAATATGTCTCATCTCAGAATTGAACTTGAACAAACATCAGCTAATCCTGGGAGGGAAAACATGCAGTGGGATCAGTATTTTATTCCCAGAATGACACTTGAAAAATGTATCCCCATGTGAAGTTGGCTGTTACCAATGCAACACATACTGCAATACTTGTGGCAATAGCAAATAGAATAGAATAGCCTTAGTAATAAGATCCACATCTAGAAAAATCTGATGTCTTCCTCACTCATTATAATAACAACATGCTGACATGCAACTGTATGCAGATGATATAAATATAGACAGGGAAGTTTAGATTTTCACACTTGTTTCTCTATCTGCATAATTGTATCTTTGCACTTTATTATTTACCTGTTTACCTTACAGCACAATAATTTTAAAACATGAATAACTGAGTTTTACTGGGTGAAATATGAAGTGCCACCTTTTTAAAATACCATATTCTACAGTAATTACTGCAAACTGCAGTATTGCTCTTATTACTTAGTGTCTGAAATCATTGCTACAGAAATCCTGTAGGTTTTTTTAAAGGAGGAGAAATGCTTGATTTGTGTAGGTACATATAATTTTCAGTCCAAAACTTTTTTAGCCCACAGGAAAATTAACAATAATTAATCAATTTTACTTTCAAATGATACATACAATTATCAGGTATATTTATCCTCTACTTCAACTTTTATGCAAACATAAGAAAGTATAGCACATCTATTTATTCAACAATACATTATTATCAATTACTGAACATACATCTGGCAGCTTCAAAGATAGAAAGTAATTTTTTCTGAAGACTTGCTTCACTGCTTGTCTAACCTGCCAGTTACTGGCCTTATAATAATGAGAGATTATCTCACCTTTTAAAATAAGTACAAGATTTTTGGGTAAGAAACTGTTTGACTGAACAGAATCTTTTAAGACTGAGTGGCAGATTTGGTTAGAGCTTCTTCACTTGCAAATGAAACAGATACTCTGCAAAGACCTAAAAACTTTAAATCAAAATTGTTCCATTAAGCAATCAGTGACTGTATAAGAACAGATGTGTGATTTTCATTTTATTTCATTATTTAATGAATTTTTCTTCATTTTATTTTATAAACCATTTACAATTTTATGTTGATAACATACCTTTGCCAGTAATTTTACTAGACATTGTATGTGGCGTCATGACGTGTCTTCATTTATGTAAATAAGTGATCTGAGACGAATGTTTCTTGACTAAATCTTTCCTGGAAAGAACAAAATATGTAATTTTTGCTTACCTTCCTCATGGATACAACTGTGTCATAAGCTGTATGACCTGCTTTTCTGGGCATGCCTGCCAGTATTTCTGTGTGTTGTGCTGCCCTGTTTGCCTACTCTCTATCTGTATGTACAGAATTATGTCTCTCTTCAAGAGACACTGTAAAAATACTGAGAAAAATATAGTAAGATAAGGACAGCAAAAACAAAGGACTGCTCTTTTAGGGAGAAGGTCCATGTCGCTATGAGTTCTAGAACAACAAAAATTTAGCTGTAAATGAGGGAAAGAAACACCAATACTTGAAGGAAAACGCAAGGCACAAGGAAGGAGAATCACCAGCTCTTCAGAAACAAGCCAGGCAGCTGCCTGTACCTCACGCCATTTTTTCAGCTCTTTATATTGTTAAAACCAAGGCAGGATCTCTACAATGTCTGTGTTTCATGTATTTCAGTCACCACATTTCTCTGCCATGATATTTTAAGAACCTTTGTCAATTAATTTGTAACTGAGAAAAGAAAGAAATTCCTGACAGCTCCTGAGGAGCTTCTCTTTGTAAAGTCTTTCCTGGTTGGACAGCAGGGACCCAGCTCTCAGGGGAGTGTGCAGGACAGGGAAACTGCAGGCTACGGCTGAGTACAGAGGCCAAAAGGCAGTGCCTGAACTTTGCTCGGGTTGAAGAGGGCAAGGATTCACTATGAGGCCTTGAGGAGAGTACAGAGGCAAAGTTCACAGGGTGGACAAGAAGGCAGCTATTAAAATTACAAAGTTAGATGATTATAAGATTACAATGTAGGTCCTTACAAACCTATTTAATGCAAGATCTTTAACCCTGACTTTTTTAAATTGTCATGGCAGAGAAGACTGGTTCTGCAAAGCAGAAGCATCTTGGCTGAATCCTCCATACTGGGTTCTGGAGGCCAGAAATTCCTCTCAACAAATCCAACAGCAAGGACAGATGGGTGCTGACATTACAGTGTATCATCCAGGAGGAGTTAATGTTGAATTTCATTATGGACATTAGTTTCCAATCTTTCTTGCAGTAAAATTATCATCTTTACTATTGCCATAATACATCTCCCAGCTGAGCCATGTTACTAAACAACAATTACAGTTCAGCTTGCTCCCATGTGCTTAGCTCAAACTGTTTAAATAACATTTTTCAAAGAAATTATCATTAATCACACTGGAAGAACATCTATCTGGCAACACTTAAGGCAAAGCTGAAACTGATGTTGTTACCACATAAAGGTGATGGGTGGCTATAGAATCATAGAACCATAGAATGTTAAGGCTTGGAATGAACCTTAAAGATCACCTAGTTCCACCCCACAGCCACAGGCTGGGGCATCTTCCATTAGACCAGATTGCTCAAGGCCTTATCCAACTTGGTCTTGAACACTTCCAGGGATGGGGCATTCACAGCTTCTCTGGGCACCCTGTGCCAGTATCACTACCCTTACAGTAAAGAATTTCTTCTTAAGATCTAGCCTAAATTTCCACAATTTTTCTGAACTTCCTACCACTGCAGTTCTACCAGAGAGTCCCTCTCTGCCTTCTCTGTAGCCCTGCTGCAGCCTGGAAAGTTGCTACAAGGTCTCCACACAACCTTCTCTTCTGCAGGCTGAACAGCCCAAATTTTCTCAGCCTGTCTTCATAGGAGAGGTGTCCCAGTCCGCTTATCAACTTCATGTCCTTCCTCTGGACATTCTCCAGCAGTTCCATGTCCTTCTTATGTCAGCAGTACCAGAACTGTGCTCAGTACTCCAAGTTATGAAGGTTTTGAATTCATGGTCAAGTCCCAAGAAAAGCTGCCCTTAGCATCATCCCCTCTGGAGCTGAGTGAGAGATTTAAAATTTAGAGCACATTCCAAATTCAAATTTTGTAAATTTTTGGAAAATTATGGTCAGGACAGAGCAAGATAGACAACATGCCTGAATTCTCTGCATCTGAGGAAACTGTGGTGTAAAAATGCTAGACAGATGTGTACTATAATTACAATAGTGTGAAGTTTGTCCATGGAAGAATGCCAAGAACATCTGCTTTCAATAAACATTCATGAGAAACTGACACAAACGTCTGTTCCACATTTAGGGGAGAATGTGACTCAACAGTCTGGGCCTTGCAGCCACCGCAAGACAAAGGCATTTACGTCAAAGCCTACTGCAACTGCACTGTAGATCCCAGTCTGCTCTTAGTGTAGTGATAATGCTTTTTTCAGGATTTATGGCCCTAAGCTGTCATTTCCAGCTAATGTCTTCTGCTTTACTCTCCAAAAGATTTTACTTTGACCAGATAAGCAAGCAAAATAAGGATAAGGCTAGACTGGACCAGTATTAACTTGAGTTACACGTGGACAACCCTGCAGACTGAGGGACAATAAGTATCACCTTCATCTGTGATCACTTTGTTTTGAGGCAGACCCATAAAGAATGAGTGAAGCCTGTGGCTTCTACTGGGAAACTCCTGCTTCCCTGTTCTGGACATCTTGCAGGCATCTTGCAGGCAAAAATCTTCTTCGCGTGGTAGTGAAGAAAATCAAACAAATGTTTCTGATTCCAGTAAAGTATCATCCCAACAGCAGCACTTCACTGAATTCTTAGTTATTGTTTTTGTATTATCTGGTAATTTAGATACAGTTATTGTAGATTCTTCAGCCTGTGTTAGATATTCTTTGTACTCCCCAGAGTTTTGTATCCTGTTTCATACTTCTTCTCTTGTTTTCATCAGTTGTCACCTATTGTACCTCAGTATTTTACTCTCGGGTACTTCAATTATATATGAGTGTGATGTGCTTCACAGCAGCTACTTTCCATTTGCCATCTAAATATCTTTGTAGATGAATGTAGTAACCTACATTTAACTTCACAGGCAGTTGTGCAAATCAACTGCATTTCAGCTTTTGGGCTATAATGTGGTTATTTTGTCTGCTTGCTTTTATTTGATAAGTGATTTCTACATTTTTTTTAATCCTCTGCTTTCCAAATCAAAAATAAAATGGGAAAAGAGAAAAAAAGCCAGAATGGTTAGGAAAGTCACAGAGCCTATTCCTAAACCTGAAGGGAATGGCTAGCTTGGGATATTAGAGGGCTCATCTCTAAGGTTCAATCATATTGGCTCCCTCAGTGGTGCTTATTTAATTAAGTTAATTGATTTTTAAAGAAATGTTCCATGACAAGACAAGGTAGCTCGTCTGGTTTCAATGTCTTAGCAGAAGAAGTAATTATTTGCAGAGAATTGGTAACACCTCACCAGACTGATTTTCAGAAGTGCTTCTGAATCCCACAATTAAGCAGAATCTGTTTTCCCCGTACCCCTAAAAATAAGACACCTTGAAAACAGAGAGGCGAGATCCCTGCTCTAGTATTGCCTACAGAGATAAAAGCCAGATAAAGAAGGTGGCAGGCATATGAGCTGGCATTAACATTTATAGGAATATCCTTTGACTTATTTCCAGAAAATACCTGCAGTCTCTGAGACACAAATACTTGTTTGACACTTTTGTAATTTTTAATGTTAATATAAACACACTGAAGGAAAATCAAGTATACCTCACATCACGCTTTCCTGTGCTCCTTATATACTATCACAGGATAGTGAAATAGAATTTCGTATCAAGTTCTTATAACTTTGAGGTTGGGCTCTAAGTCTTATTAATTATACAAAATAAGAATCAGTCCACTACATTATATAAACCATTTTTATCAGGTTTTGGTGGTTTTTTGTTTTTTTTTTTTTCCTTTTGCTACTTGTCAGATACCTTTGCCTCAGTGTAAAATATCTAGAAAATGTTCTGGGTAGAAAACATATGCTGAAGAAAAATGACCTGTCCACAGCTTATGGCTGACCACAAATGTTTTAAAGGTGTTCTCAGTTCTTAAAGTTACTTTGCAGAGCAGATAATAATCTTCTCAGACTCATGGAAAGTAGTGGGCTTTGTGGAAAACTGAATTTTACACTAATATTACAGTTTCTTAAGCAGTCATCTTGCTGCTTGAATCTAAAACTACATTTAATATAATATGCCAGTATTCAGAAAAACATATAAAACAATAAGCATATATTCTTGCAGGAAAAAAGTCCCAGTGCTAGAAGAACAAAAAATAGCTGCATTGGACAAAAATAATTCAAAAGAGAAGCCTTCAATTTATAGCAATAATACATCACATTTGTTTGCATTTTTGCTTTTCTGAATCCCGTGAGCATCTAACATATCTTTTAGACTATGTTGAAATAATTTTAAAAGCAAATAATTTGTTAGGACTGATTTGAGTGGCAGTCTGAGTAATCAGGAAAACAGCATGAACAAATGGTAAGTAAATACAAATCAAAACACATCAAGAAATAAATGTCTGAAAAAAAAAGCCCCAGCAATGCACTAGGGAATTCTCTGACTTCAAACCTGTGCAAATACAGATTGAACTTAAGATGTGTTGTTATTGGTTGAACAATTTTTAATGAAATATAAAGACCTATGTGCTCTTAAATGGATAATTTATGTGCAATGTTATTTTCTCCCAAGGTTTAATTAAATGTTTGCCTTGTGGCTAATCAGCTACAATTAATAAATGAAGCCTATATTCATGTCACTGATAGGGAATGTTAAAATGGCCTCCATTGTAATTTCAGTATCACTTTGTGTCTGGTTAATAACAAAAATCTAATATATGAGAAACTTCCACAAAATAATTTGGTAGGGACACTATGACACAGTTCCTGTAGTATAATGGACAGGTTTATGACAATTCCTAATTACAAGTTTGGAGGTAAGTACCCCGCAGTACTGGAAGTGGAAGTGTATGCTTACAAAATGCTTTCCATCCCCAAAGTTCCCAAAATTCAATTTAAACACCTACTCTACCAAAAAGGGAACAACATTTCTTAGCCTTATGGATAGAAAGGAGTTTACACAGTGGAGCATGAACATCCATTAATCACCAGACCTACTGAACCCAAAGGATTTGAACTATCTCTGGCATGACACACCTAAGTGTTGCCTTAAACTATGTAAGAACAACACATTGTTTTCCTAGACGTGACCTTCTCATGCCTTTTCACTCCTGCTACTTTAAGTTATAAACCTCTGTAGATAAGCCTTTAAAATGTAGCAGAGCCTCTGCTGGGTACTCTCCCATCTGAACACATCCTATAAATCATGGGCTAACAGAGAACAGGCCAAAGGCAATGCTGGCTGTCACTGACAGTGTTCCAGAAGTCACCTAGAAAGAGAATTTTAGATCTGCCGACCTCAAAAGACATCTGTTCTCCGTAGTTAGCATGTTGTTATTTGTTATTTATCATTTATGCACTAGTGCACACAGGTCTCAGGGCTGGGCTCCATCAGAAAAAAGGGATCTGTAAATAATTGCTGTTGCCTCTATCAGTGTTTTAGATGAGATGCAATCAATGGGTCTGACCAGAACTAGAAAACAATAATGAAAGAAGTGTTTAATAGCAATTAAGAGCAAACAAGCTTCAGGGACCAAGTGCAAAACTTTGAATTTTCAGCTTACTGGGGAAAAAAAGAATTTTTCTGCCAGCTGAATATGAGCATTTCTTGCTGGCAGTCTTTTTATTATCTCAAATCATTTTTTCACCAATTTAAGCATAATTTATCATACAAGGAACAGAACTGTACAGGATAATTCCACTGTCATTGCTTAAGTCATTCATTTTGATTGTACCTCCTTTGATTTAGTTAGATTCTCTTACAGCCACAAGCCATACCATGCGCAGAATCATGAAATTCACTCAGAGGAGTCAGAAAGGCTGTAAATATTGCTGTCTTCCATTAGGATAAAGAAAGGTATAATTAATTGCTGTACAGTTAGAATATTGCTGCATATTTTGTCTCAGGAAATGAAAACTTATTTAAGAATAACTTATTTCTCTTGGGGTTGTAAAGACATCTTTATCTGTACATCACTGTTCTTTTACCCAGGCTTCCATTTCTTACAGAATGAAGACTATACAAATAAATGTATGAGAACTATTTAGCTCAGTTGTCCATGGAAGAGCTTGTCCCAACATACACCAGAATAAACAGAGGATCACACACTGAATACTGAAAATACAGCAGAGTTTTCTAAATGTGATTGCAGTGGCTTTTGCTCTCAGTTACTAATATCAGTTCTACACATAAAACATTTTTTAAATGCTCTATAGGATAAACAGTCATAACCTAATTCTGATTACAATTTCCTATTCAGTCATGAAGGAGACCTTCAAACTCACTTGCCTGAGGCACTGAGAAGCTCCAGGTCTTTGACGCTCATGAAAAGAAGATAACAACCACTCTTCAGGGGAGAGAGATTTTATTATACATACCCCGTGGGTTTTTTTATCCTTTATCAAACTGCACCTTTGTGGGCCTTTAATTTCTTAATGGGTTGTTTATCCTTTACCCCATAATTCATGATGATAAGCTAGATGTCACAGAGATATTGTTATGGTGATGAAAAAGTTGTACTGATGAGCTGAGTCAGTGATGTAGTTTGATTAACTTTTTATATAAATCTTTCTAGACAGCTTTCAAAGGAAGGCCAAACAAGTCAGTTGACAATGTTACAAATGTTTCAGTAGGTGAAAATCCATCTGATGCAGACCTATAAAAATACCCAAAATAAGTAAACAGAACCAGAAGGAGATATTGATGGCATAAATTCCATTTTATCTAACATATGAAGTGCATGCTGGGGCACTTTTGTCTGTAATGCATGTAAAATGTAAGGTTTACAATGGCATGATATAAAGAGTTAAGAACATGATTTTGGAAAGCTGTAGGACTTGCAATTCTAACATTCATGACTAACTTTATTAGGTACTCTCAGGCAAATGACAAGAAAATCTTTGTACACTGCTCCCTGGTAGCACGCTCAGTGTTGCCCCCCTCCAGTTCCCTGGTTTTGTATTTTTAACAATTTGGCCTTTCCTCCTTTTTGTTTTCTTCATACTTTTCACCGTGATACTTTTGTTTTCACCAAGCCTCTCCCTGTTTCCTCCCTTCCAAAGCAAAGAACTGGGGACACTTCAGGTTTGTGGCTTTTTTGTGCAGTGGACAGGTTGATAAGAGATAGAAAAATCAGAACTACCAGGGACCAAAGATGGACAGGTAGGCAGAAATCAAAGCACTTTTTTTTTAATGAGCAGTACTAACGTATTCAGTATTCAGGAGTATCCAGATATATCCTGGTAAGTTTGGGGCATTGACACATTTAAGCACAGCAATTCCTTTTCCATGTAACCACTAAAGGTGCACAAACATATTTCCTAAGGGTACCAGCTACTCATAATGATCAATACATTGTACTTTTTGCCTCTCTAGGTTACATTTTCGAATATGCCAATGTCTGAAATCAATTTTTTTTCCCAAACAAATTAATTCTTCACACAGTTTTTGCAAACAGCGTCTGCTATAAAATATTGTCATTCTTTGGACATTGTCCTTGCTAACAGAATTGGGAGAAAACCTACTCTAATGATAGGAACAAAAAAGTGCTAGCAACTGATTTTTTTTTTCCATGGACAGACATCCTTTCCCTTCAGGACTTGCAGGCCAAATATTTCTAGGCAAATTAAATTGGTGCTAGAACACAGCATTGTAATAGGAGATGGTTTCATCCTTAAGCACAGAAAGGCTACTGCCTCTTCGTATTACTATGGAGATGTAGACTGCCTTTGATTCTCTGCTAAAGAGTGTTCTCTCTAGCTTACATATTGTTTGGCATGCAGGATCCTTTGAACACATCTCCATAAAAAAAATTTCTTACTTTGCTTCCAAGTCAAATGAATTATATATGCTTAACACAGGAGATGTAGCCATGGTGTAAATGTCTGCTTGTGAAATACTTCAGATATCATTCCAGAATATTAAGAGTAATTTTAAATCTGCTGGTTTATCTTTTCAGTTTTTATAAGTTTTCTTTGTAAGTTTATGTACAGGACACAAATAATTGTGTCATTGAACTGTTTAATCCAAAAATCCAAATGATAATAAGTCAAATGCTTTATTGAAATCTAATTAAATTACATCAATAAGCAAAACCTGCAGCCTCATTAAGACCGCAAAGTCTGATTGCCAGGCTCTATTTTTCTGCCAGGATATATAGATTTTTTTAGCAGAAGCCCACAGTAATTGGAAATATATTTCTTCTTTTAAATTATTTGTTAATTGATTTAACAATATTGTTTATTTTGCCTGATCAATGTCACATTGGTAAACTATAATTATCCCATTTATTCTTTTAAGGTATTAGAACAACACTAGCTTCATCCTCCCTTTAAAAGTCTCAGTGTTTCAAGAACTTCTGAATATGAACATTGATAGACATGTTCTTTCCAAAAGCTTTAATGGCAGTTTTCTTTCAGTAACTGAACCATTCTCCCTCATCTTTGAATAGAAAACAATTCTTCTAATACTAGCAACATAATTACATCAGCTGCCATCTTCCCAAATGACAGAACAAATATGTTTATCTTTAATATTTGAAGTTTGTCACTGATTAAGATTTAAGCTCTCATCTTCAGGACTTATTAGGGTCTTCTTACTATTCAGATAATTTTCTGTATTCTATATTTGCAAAAACCCTCCGATTTCCTCATTTTAACTCAGTTGACCATATGTATATTTCCCTCATAACCTTTTACTTGCCACAGCAATTTTCTACAATTCCTACCTTTTCATGTACACGAACAACAGCACATTCTTTCTCCAGTTTTGCAGATGTTTACCTTTTCAGCAAACACATCCCTTAGTTGTGGCATTCTGGCTGAGTGGGTATCTGCACTACTACCCTTAAACCACTTCCAATTACTATCCTCGCACTTCAGGTTAAATTTCTGCTCCGAACAGACTTACCTTATAATAGTATTCACCTTTATAAAATTAGCACTTCCAAAGGATTAAGTATATGTATTATTGGCCTGGACTTAATTCTGTTTGCACATATCAAATGTGATCAAATCATTATCAGTTATACCTAAGCTATGGCTAATTTTTAGTTCTGTGATCAATTCCTTTTCATCTGACAAGATGAGGTCTAATATAGAATTCCTCTGCGTTGGATGCAACATTTTTTGAGTTAGGAAATTGACATTTTAAATATTTTGAAATTCCAAGTACATTTTAACACTGGCAGCATGAGACCTTCAGCATATGTCACTCAGACTGAAATTCACTCAGTACAGCAGTGCTTTCCCTGTGTGTTGTAGGTGGGTAAGGCATAGGTCATGCTGTTCTCTAGTGTGATTTGATATCAGCTAAGTACCCTGTCAGCTTCTGACTTATCCACTTGAACATTGACCCATAAACATTCAAGATCCTTTGTTTCCGATTGCCATCAACTCAGAAACAGGTAATGTCATTTTTTAAGTGCTTTCTGTCCACTTGATCCTTCCAAAATAGATTATAGCAATTGATTCTGACATTCCTGTTTTCTGAACAGTTGTAGCAATAAAAACTAGGTCAAATCTGTAGTAAAAAAATATGATCTCCTGCTGCTGTCAGGTTTCCAACACAAAAAGAGAAGTCACTGAAAAATCTCTGCTCTATATTCTGTAACATCCCGATTGAGTTTCTCTTATGGTTTTCATTTGCACTTAGCAAAAGCTCATCGATTCCTTCTCAATACTTCCATTTCTGACCAGCCCCCAGACACCCAAGCAGGCCAGCCCCTTAGAACTGCTCCTTTGTGACAGTAAATTAAGCAGCAAACTCTCATCAACAGAAAGGACATTTTCCACAAACCAAATGCCTTCATGTTGTCACTTACTCAGAGATTCAGTCTAACTTTTTTTTTTCCTACTTGCTCTTCCCCCTTACTCAGAAGTCCTGAAGGATTTCAGGGATGTTCAGAGGTCCTGGAAGGACGGAGGGTAACAAAGATGAATCAGGGACCGGAGCATTGGTCTTACTGAGGGAAAGGCTGAGAGAGCTGGGCCTGTTCAGTCTTGAGCTAACTGGGAGGGCACCTCCCGAAGGTCTGTCAGTATCTGTAGGAGGGATGCCAAGAGGCTTCCCTTACTGAGATATTCATGGACCATCTGGGCACAATCCTGTGCCATGTCTTCTGGGACAACCCTGCTTAAACAGGGAAGTTGGACCAGATGACGCACCGTTCCCTTCCAACCCTAACCATTCTGTGATTCTGTGAAAGAAGAAAACACGCTTACTGCAGGTGTCCATTTATCATCTGAGAGATTGCCCACACTTCCTTAGGTGTCCACACGACCCTGGCGCCCCAACCCCGCCGGGCACGGGCAGGATGGTCTCTGAGGGCTCCGGGAGCCCGGCCCTCAGCGCCGCCCGCCCCACCGCAGCGGCGCCCGCCCCCGTCGCCATGGCGAGCCCGCGGCGTCCCGTGCAGGGCCGGGCCGGTGGAGGGCTCGTCCTGCGGCCTCGCCATGAGCCCAGGTCTGTGCCCCGGGGAACTCTGCCTGGTGGGGGGGGGTTCATTTTATCGGTACCGGAGCCGAGGGTGTGTAGCGGGACAGGTGAAGGCACAGGCTAAAGTGTCCCTGGGCGGTGGTTGGTGACAGCCGGGCAGCAGCAGAGGGCGGCTGTATTCCCAGAGCCGCAGGGACGGAGGGCATTGAAGACTACGGGTCAGGCTGAGGCCGTGACCTCGTCCCGGTAACTTGGGACAAATAGCATCTGTCACGCTGGCTGTAGATTTCAAAAATATATTGTTCGTTTTAATTTTTTAAATCAATTTACACTGTTACTTTCAGTGTAATAAAGCAGGGTGCCAGAAAGTCTGTCCTGTGACATTGTGGTGTCCCCTTTATCTTACAAGGTCCAAGTAGCAGTAGATATGCCCACAAAGACAGCCGTGTGTTGTAGCCATCCCTGCTCCCTCACCTCCTTCCCTCCCTGGGAAATCCTCTGCCTCCAGTGAATCCCTTAGAAAACGTGTAGGAGGAGCAAAGAGGAAGCCAACAGGTTTCCCAAAAGATGAAGGGAAAGGCACCATTGCTATCAATGGTGATAGCTACCAGCTGGTGTTTTACCTTCAGCTTCCGTGCACCTTGGAGCAATTACAGTCCATGGGGAGATTCCCTCCATTACGGGATGGAGTGAAGCACTTCTTTAGGAACAAACTGCACCACCTCATCTTTCGCTGAATTCTGTAGGTGTTTGATTAAGTAAATGAGATGTGGATTGGACTTTATAGTAAAGGAGCAACATGTAAAGTGGTCTTTAAATGACCAGCAATGAAATTTACATGACTGAAATTGCATGGGTTTCAGAAGGATGTGCCTTCTGTCAAGTGTCTGTGGATGTAATTTAGCAGTAAGAATCATTACCTTGGAAATGAGGGAAATACACCCTCTGTTTCACTCTGAAAGCAATTGCCCACATCTAAAGTAAAAGTTTGGTTGGCTTTATTATAAAGCAGCTTTGGTTTGTTTTTTCCTCTCCCAAGCTTTGAGCTTGAGATAGGAGCTATGGCAGTATTTTAGTCCTTGTGAAGCAGAAATATGCTAAGAAAAATGTTTGAGTATGTGCCTCATGTGAGATCTGATATCCTCTTTTCTCACAGACTTCATTTCTGTGGATTGGGAATGTGGAGCGTGTGAGCCAGCAAGGACTTGTCATGTGCTCCAGCCAGGTGCTTTGTGGCAGTCCCCAAATTACAGCTCCTCATCAATAGCTTTCCATGGCTGCAGTGGCTCTCTGGGGGTCTCCTTTCAGCTGTTTCCCTTCTTTTTCTGCCCCATAGCTGCAGTCAGCCCCCCTGCCTTGCCAAATTCATCAGCCTCTACTAAGGCGTGTCTGGGTCCATTTTCCCACTTAATACCTCACAACAAAGCTTGTAGAAAGCTTTGCATCTTCTCTGGGCTTCACTATTTCTGTTCCAAAGTTTAATTACTATCTCTCACTGAATACCATCTTCCCAAAAAAGGGGTTTTCCTTTCTATATAGTTTTTGTATATGAACCTGTCATTCTTTGTGAGAAGTGTAATTTTTATAGTGATAAATTACCCATATGTTTTTATTCTGTTGATTTTTTATTTTCTAGGACACACTTCTGTTAAATTTTGCTGCCCCTAGTTGCTGACCAGTTTATCTATAAATAATACCTTTTTTTTCTGTAAAGATGTTATCATTAGTATGAGGCCTCAAAAGAGTTACTTAGGAGAAATATCCTATCCTGTCATCTTTTCAAACTATAATTCTCCTTATTATTCAATTCTAAGTAATACAATTTAAAAAATTATTTCATTATAACCACAGCAGAATACTGCATCAATGAAATGGCTTTTGATCCCAGAAAGGCTTATATAAAAAATATCTGTTAGTCTGATGCTGATCATTCAGTAACAAATTGATTCAGATCTAATAGTTATTTCCCAAAAACTAAATTTCCTTTCTCTAAATGTAGCAAATAGTTAAATTCTTTCCCCCGCTCTTATTATATTCTGTTTTTCCGTCCCTATTAAAAGTTTATGCCTTCAGGCCTACCAGCAGGGCATGCAATACCTACATTAAACCAAATTTAAAAGTAAGGGTGCTCCTGCTGCTAACGTCCTCAGATCACAGACATGCAAAATGAAGGAACTGGCAGCTGAAACTTTAATGGTAGGAAGTGTAGACTGAATACTTGGGGAAAAAACACAGTAGCTCTATATGACAAAAAAGTCCTATTAGCATTTATGTACTTCAACATGACAAGCTAGACAATTCTAAATAACTGTGGGGCTTTTGGCTTTTGTTTTAAGTAAAACCCTGTGTTGTATGTATAGCACTACTTACATTTTTTTTCCTTTAAAAGCTTGTTTCTATTATGATTATGTAGGATTTGAACATTAACACAGTGCCTGTCGTTGCTTTGCAGCCTGTATATTCCATCATTTGTCCATGTTGTGTATTAATTTAAAATATTATCAGTACTTGGATCTAGATAGCTTGAGGAAGCACAGGGAATCCCATCCAGGTATGGTTCCTGAATCAGCTGTCCCTCTGGAAATCAAAAGCACCTCAGTGAAAGAGAGAAATCTATGGAAAGTTAAATAATGACCATTCCTTTGTGTTATAGCCCACTGAAGGAGTGCTGCGATTTGTGTGGAATGGGTTTTAATGCACTGGAAATAACAGAGAGTGGGCTGGGAAGTAGCACAAGAAGGAAGAGAAATCCCATTGCTGTGAAGCGGTTGTTTCAAGTAATGTTGGTTTTGTTTGTTTGTTTTAGTCAAAATGAAGGTGTTGCCTCAAGCAATTCTCCAAAGCCCAGGGGAGTATCCCAAGTTCATAGAGCGGCCTCTTTGCCCCCCATTAGACTTTGCAAGGTAGGTACCTCTTCTCTTTCAAAGCATCATTTTTGCTGTGAACAGCTTCAATCAGCTGTGCCAAGGTGACAAGTTATGTTTGCTCTTTTGCAATATTTAAAACTACAAAAAATCACAGGCAAGGAAATTCTTGCTTAGGAAAGTTCCAATTAAAATTAAAAATAAAAAGAGAACAAAAAAAGAAGGTGTCCATTGGATTAAAATGCATTTCTAGTTAATAACTGACTTGTTCAAAATTAAATAGCAGCCAACTTACATATGAAGTAGACTCTTCTTATGCACTCTATGAAGCCCCAGGAGTCATTACGGAAATACCAGAGAAATAAGGGTAAAGCAGCTTGGAAAAAGCAAGTGACAACCTCTGGAAGAACAAAAACCTATGTCTTTTAGCAAATGCCATCCTCACCTCAATTCTGTAAAAAGAAACAATGTCCATTCCAAGTCACAGTCTCTTTTCTTCACATTGAGTAATAAATTTATGTTAATGTTTTTAATTCTCATTGCATAAAGGAAGCCATAATGATTTTCTCGAGGTAATGGAGTTTCCTAGTGTATTTTTTCCTAAGTATCACTTGCCCATCTTTTCTGTGTTATTGCTACATTAACATCATTGATAATAACTGCCTGAGTAAGGTGAGATTTGTTATTTTTAGTATGCTCAACTTTTTATGATGGATGACCATGTTTGTAGTTGCAGCAGTCCAATACAGAACTTATGTAAAAATTTTTGCCTTTTTTTTTTTTTTTCCCTTGGCTACAGTTTTCTTTAAGTGTGAGGGTGTTACTAATCAGAAGTCAGAAATTCATACTTTGGTTATAAGGCAGGTGACATTTTAAATTGTACATGATTCTAAGGGCTTTCCCCCTGATTTTTTAAAAATTTATTTGTTAAGATACCTTTGTAAAGACAATGGAAATGCATCAGGACTTTCACTTGTAGTTCACTGTGTCCGTTTGGAGGTTTTGACTTTTACTCCCTTCTTCCAAAGATCTTCATAAATTTTGATTATTCTGGTGTGAAAATTTTGATATTGAATGCATTTTGCTTATAAGTGAATTTTCATGGCAATATCCATAAGGTGCACATTTGGCCAGATCAGCAGCAACTCCTAAGGATTGTGTTAAGTGCAGCCTCGAAGCACAAGCCTCTGCTGGTGCCATTCAGCAGCAGCAAATTCTGGAACAAATTTAAAGGCACTATTTGTGAGGGAAGTTTTCACTGTTACATTGTTTTAAATACAGATATGTCAAAATATCTCTGCTTTGCTTAGCTATTTTGTTTTCATTTAAATGAACTTTGTGAAGTGTCTTCGATGTTCTCAGAGCAATAAGGAGCGTGTCGCTTCTATTAGCTAACATTATGAAAAGAGTTTACTCTTATCACTGTAATGAAAGACAGCACTGCAATACAGACAGAGAAAGAGCAAAGTAATGGATTTATGTGGAACACTAATGCTGAATTTCTTTTATCTTTGAGTGATTAACCAGACAATCTTTGTGCTCTTTCTCAGAAGAATAAAAATAAATTCAACATTACTTTTATAAAGATAACATCCTCTACGGCTGGGATATCAGATTCTGTTTGCATACTCCTTATGGTCAGTAAGTGCATATTACCCTTTCCAGGCATCTCGTGTGTATCAGAGTGGAGATGCAGAGATATGGTGGCTGAAGTGAAAGGTGACATGGTGCACAGTTCAGATTTTAAACCTAGATCCATGCATCCTGAAATTTGCTCTTTATTTTAATGACTTTCAGATTATCCCCTCAGTGGAGCACCTTTTGCACTACGCTGCTCAAACTGTGGAAAGCCAGGAGCAGTATTAAAAGATTGCGCTGCACTGAGGCAAACATTTTGAGTTGGATTTGGGAATTCTTTTCTTGATTTGCCTTTCTTTTTAATTTTGAAGAAGCTAAATATGAAATAGGTTGGACCACTTTGGTCCATACTGATAATAAAAAAATGTAGCAGTTCTGATTTAGGAAACAGTTTAAATATGGATAGCTTAATCAATTATTACTGATTTAGCTAATACACAGTTTCTTCTAGTTTAGACAGAAATAGCAGATAACCAGATCCCTGAAAGCTAATACCACCTCTGTTTTCTTTCAGAATTAAAGATTTGAACTAGCTATGGACCGAAAAATTAAAAAGATATTTGTATGTGCTTATGGAATGTCTGATATATTACTTTGTCAATATTTCAGTGTTTAGCTCTACTTGGCAATGATAATATATTATACATGCTGCAGAAGTCTATGTTAGCACCTTATAGTGTTTCTTTTCTTTTTTTTTTCATTTAAATTTAGGATTCATTTGATCAAAGACAAAGATGCCATAGATGATTATTTGGCGAAGAATATCAAAGGGGTGTCAAAACAAGAAGCCGCTGCGTAAGTTGGCTTTTTCAAGGCATTTTAACATCCACAAGTTTATTGTTTCCTTTGTTTCTAGTCATCATAGTAATTTAAATTTAAAGTTCCCTAGGCCCTACCCTTTTTTGTGGAACTTGGCATTTAAAAATTGAAGTTGATATTAAATAATGATGTTTCATTTCTCCTGATGTTAAAAATATCAAAGCATTTATCTCCTTGATTTTACTAATTTGTATATTTACCAATTAGATCAGATTTGTAACATTATTGTTAAGATTGTGTCAGTAATTATTATATTTTATTTTATTATATATTATGACTTTTTCTTTCCCCTTCTCTCTTTTTTCTGAGCCTTTGTGAAATATCTCCTTTGGGGTGGGAGCTTAGTGTACCGACATACACGTTCTTGTAATTTTGAATTACTATTTACCCAAACTCGAGTGCTGACTTCTGTGGTGAAGCATTTAATACCCCGTTAGTTATTTAAAAACTCAGTGAATGAGAGAAATCTAGATAACTTTTGATTTCTTACAGCTGAGGTATTTACATTTAGAAGTTACAAGAGACTATGACTGACTTATTCTTCTGGAGTCTTTTAACAGATCTGGAGTTCAGCACCATCAAAATTAATGAAAGAATTCTAACAAACTGGATTGCTGGTTGCTTAAGTGAGCTGATTTATTTATTTCAATATTTAAATAATAAAAGGATGCATATACAAGGGCTCTAGGCACCTTAACAATGAATATTGCAGGATCACCCTTGCAGCATAAAAACATTCTATCAGTCAGACAAGAATTCCACCAGCTAGTTTCTTGCAAAATATGCTTCTTTTCTCCTTCCTAGCCTAAGAACGTGCCTGCAAACCTTCTCTAAAAACTTCCATGTTGAAACCTAGAAAATTACTAGAAATATCAGACCTCAGGGAGCATACACAGAACTGGACCCCTTCCCTTACTGTCCCCCTGGTTCCATGCCAGCTCTGGAACTGGTTGCTTTGCTTGTTACACTCCAACAATTGCCACAGGCTGAGTTCCCTTCCAGGGAGCCCTTTCTGTCCTCAGCCCCAGTGGATTTCCACACTCCATGCCAGGGACACAAGTGTTCTCTCTGAGGGGATTATGCAGGAAGTCACTGCATTTTTAGGAAGGCCTTGAGTGTTCAACGTGCATATTACAAACAAACAAAAAAACAATGCAAAAAACCCTCCTAAATGATGTTTTTATATCCAAACCTTGAGTCTGAACTTTGTGGAAAAGGAAACCAGCGAGGAAATCCACAATGAAGTAAGAATTTTATCATCTGTTCTGCTATACCTACAAAAAGTGGAGTTCCCTTACAGTTTTGTAAGAGGCTGTTTTTGCAAAGTTATCAAAGCCTCTTAAAATTAAACTGCAATATCATATGTATTCTGGTTAATTTCTGTGGAGATTGTTAAGATACCTACTTTAAAAGGTTACATTCATGTTCTGGGCATTTAGTTCTTCTTGGAATTTTAGCTTGTGATAATAAATCAACAGTTACAAAATTTCTCTCTCTATATATATAATTTACTGATGCTCTTCCATAACCTTGATAAAATCAATTGAGAGCAGACGAAAGGTAACAGACTAACTACTCAGTTACATTAGTACTATGCTAATCTAGTTAGAAAAAAACTAAATGCATCAAATGTTATCTAAAACCAATTTATTAAGTAAGGCAATGCCATGTCTATAAATGATCTTACACATGAAATCAGTGTGATCAGACTTGGTATGTGTCAGCAGGCAATGGGTGTTATTATTTTAAAAATTTGAGAGATGGCTTGTATTATGCTGTGTAGATCTTCAATATTGTTTCCATTCCAGAAGCAGACTATTGCAGTTCTTTGTAAAAGGACTGAAATTCCTTCCTCTGATATATAAATATCTGTACTTTTGTTTAATATGGAGGTTAACTTAAAATGGCAGTGATTATTTCATCAAGACAAATTCATGTAGCCACACTCCTGCTTAATATTAAACACCCTTTTTTAAAGTGTACGTTAGGCAAACAAATTTATTATCTTCTAAATAAAGGAGCATACAGGTAGTATCACATTTATGGAAAAAAACAGTATTCTTTAAAATATTTCTCTAAAATTCTATGCTTCACAATATTCCTTAAAATTGAGGTGAACTATTGAAGGAAAAAGATTGCAATTATTCTTGTATTGTAAAATATTGTTCTATGTTCCAAACTTCAGCAAAAGAGAATAATTCCATTAAGTGTGTTCACGATATAATCTCTTTTTTAATGTGGAAAAATGCAGAAATGTTTTTCATTTTTTTCTTTAATAATTTTTCAGTAATTATTTCAGTAATATTTTTTTCAATAATATTTTTTTTGTCCCAAGTTGATATGATAGACGAGGGAGAAAAAATAGTGCTTAAGAAAGATAGTACTTTAATTCTATTAAAACAAGATATTGCTTTGTTTTTTCATTTATTTTGTTTTGCTTCCTTCTCAAAGACTTTAACTTGCAATAAGAAGTGAATGTGGTGCAAGGATCTGGAAATGGAAAAAAGTAAAAGTTCATTGATGCAGGATGTGAGTGCTTTCTTGCCCCAGAATCAGGCTTTTGTTTGAGGAGGTTGGCTGACTCCTGTGGCCTTCAGTGTGTGGTTTCCTTGATACCTTCTGTTTGTAGTCCTGACTCACCAAGTCATTAACAGCTCAGAATCAGATTGCAGTAAAAATTAAAAATAGTTCATATGACTGAACTAGGAGTCAAGAAGTTCACAATGAACTGTGAAGTAAAGCGTTTTTCATCAAGAGACTGATGCCAGGATTGAATATTCAAATTAGTTTAGAGCCTAAAATGGGCCAGAATTTGATATTGTCATTCTTGTTGCCTGATCTTTTTGTCAGGGCCAGAAAGATCAAGTAACAGTTCTCTCCTCTCTATACAAATGAAAATTGTCAAAAGAGGACCACATCATCAAGAGAGAGTTGAAGACCAGAAAGAAAAACCTTGAAATGTATTTGACGAGAGGAATAGCTTTGCTTAACTGTAACCAAAAAAAAAAATTACCTTAATGATGTTACTACACGTATTTTAAATACATTTGAGTTGAATGATGGAGTTCTACTGTCCTCAAGGCCCTGGCAGTCAAATGAAATCCAAATTATTTATTATACAGAGATGGTAAAGGCTCACCTAGGTGTGCAGAAAATTTGTGTTTTCTGTCTCATGAGTGGTGAATCAGTGTGTTATGAAATGTTTGCTTGATAAATCTGTGTCAGTAAAGACAGGCTCTGAGATGACTTTTTCAGGCAGGAGACAACATTCTCTTACATGCATTCTGTCAGATGTTTTTGAGATACAGTGGGCTGTTCTGCTTAGAATTCTCCAATGGCTGGCCTACTTTAGGATTAGCTGAAACAGAAAAAGGAAAAGGCTTTAATTTTCAGATGTGCTGTGTCCCCTGAGCAGTTGTTGGCCATCTCTGCCAATACTGGGAAGGTGCATCATTAAACTACTTTTTAGATTGTTGACTGCAAAATGGAACATAAAATTTCTGCTCTGGCATTGACGAGTGATGAATATAGTGAAGTATATCTTCTGTAAACTCCCTGCAAAAAGAGCAGAGGGGCTTTCAGTTAAGTTTAGCTGATCCAGCTTAATAACCCCAAATAGTTGATTAGTTGAGCCCCATCTCTCAGGATCCAGACAAGTGCTTTAGAATAAGGTGAATGATATTTTTGAAGCACCTGTTTCTCTCCATTGCTTATAGAGAGATCGTAGGGTGATGAGCTCAGATGTAGACACGTAATTTACCACTCAATCCCACACTGCAGAACTATGGAATTTTGAAAACTGTGAAAAGGATGAGGTAGTGGTCTTAGAGACTGATTCCTGAGGCAGCATTTTTACAGGAAGCAGTCAACTGCACAACAGAGGTGAGCTGGCATCCATTTTCAAACTTCTGTTGTGCCATCTGATAAAAGATTATTTTTCCATTTTTCAGTCAGAGACAAATTATTTACCTCCCTCCTCAAGTTTCTACTCTTTTCAGTGTCAGCATCAGCTAGGTAGAGTTAAGGAAAAAAAAAATGTGGGAAAATTTATGAAGTGTTATGTTTTAGAAGAGTTTGTGGAAATAAACTACAAGACAAAATTCCCATGCCTAAACTAAGCCCCTACTTTTAGTAGCTGTCACCTCTACCACATAAATTAGTAAAGTGACTTCTTAGGTTACTCAAAAAATAGATGAGGACCTTTTTTCTCGTTGACATCATATTGCCATGTTTTCTTTTTCACTACCTGAAATTTTTACTGGGGCTTCCCAGTTTAAACAGGCTTAGTTTAGGCATGGGGATTTTGTGTTGTAGAGTGGATTTGACCATTTCTCTGTAAATAAGTGAGGCTCTTCAGGGACAGAAGAGGGACACTACCAAGAAAAAGAGTAAGGAAAAATATCTTGTTGGTATATGGGATTAAGGCAAGGAAGGAGGAATTGCATCTGCTGTTACTAGCAAGCTTGCAAAAGATGATTTGGGATGCAGACAGATAATGTGTAGGTGCAGATTCTGCTTTTCCCTTGTATTTCAGCCCTTGATTGCACAGTATTTGGTTCCAGTCGTGCACTGCTGTGAGCCGCTTCCATTTCTTCTCTGTACAACACTGTGGAGACAGAGGGAGGGAGGCGAGCTCAAGGACATAGCAGCAAACAGAGAAAGAAGTAAACTTCTTTCCTTTCCGTGTTCAGTCCTAGCAAGACTTTGCTGTTCTTCCTGATGCCAGTCTTTGGACAGGACTGTAAGCACCTTATGGCCCTCTTTGTTCACTTTACTCTGGCTGAAAACTGGTGGAATGTTGTGTAAACTCATTTACATTTTATGAGGGCATTTCTTCACTTTTAGATACTAAAAACTACGGAAGAGGGTAAATCAGAACCAAAGAAATTTATCCTTTCATGGTAAAAGAAATTTTAAATTAAGGCACTCTGTCCCAAACTCCCTGCTGGTTGTGGAAAGGGAGATGGCACAAGTCACTTTGTGAGCTAGATGATAAATTTTAAATTCCTTTCACAATATTATTTAAATATGTATTTTTTTCAGTCTGAATAATTCCTAACAATCTCACTTGCCATGATCAGGATTCAATGTTTATTAAACAACTTTCAGAAAGAGATTTTTGAACTTAGAGGCACGCATTCTTTTTGGTCAAATGAATGATCTCTGTGAATTTTGGGCCTGATGAGCATATTATTTAGTGTAATTAGGCAGTGATATGAAGAACAGAACTGTGTAGGAGACGAATAGTTTGCCTTTCCTAAAGAAACTTCTCTGTGCATTTGTGTAATGCGAAAGATTTTTCTTGAAAAGGTTAAAAAAAGTTCTAATCAACTTCTGTACATTATGTAGAACTTCATTTTCTAAACTCTGCAAAAGAAAGTTTCATATTTAATGGGAAATCATGAATTATTCCATTTATTATCTACTTCCTCCTTTCAAAGACATGATCTGGATAAAAGGCGGGGTGAATAATTTCAAAAAATACAATACATTTTTAATGGGAAGGTGCAAACTACAGATTCTCATGACTATTAGCAAGTATAGAGGAAACAGAATTTTACTTGCAAAAACTCATCAAACTCTTGCAAAGATAAAATACATGACATACTTTAATAAAGAAGAACACAGTGAGCTGAAGTTTTTCTTTTTTTATGTAACTTGTTGTTTTTACTAAGTCTGGTCTTACGGTTTTCTTAGTGCTTTCATTTCACAATAGTTCAACAATATTTACTACTGAAGATAATGTACAAGCAGTACACAACTGACTTCTATTTTTAAAACACTCCGTAAAGGTGAAACATCTCTAACACACAAAAGGAGACTGAGATAAAGAAAGATTGTCTAATCTGCCTTGGTACAGTCATGACTTGCTAATAATTTTCACAATGAAACCTGCATTGTGTAAAATCCTCGTTTTCCCTTTCTTCTCAGTCTCTGTGGTCTATTTGTCCTTATCCTACTGAGTAAATTCAGCTGGAGACTTGAATAAGAGATCTCCCAAACAAAAGCAGAAGTACCGTAGGAATTGCTCATGTCGATACTGCAATAAATGCGGAGCCTTGTATAGGTCATAACAGCAGCTTGAGAGGTTACAGAAAGTAAATAATTATGTTTATCTGTCTTGCACACTGTAAAAGAAACTTGCAGAGAAATACAACAACTTCTTTGATGTCATGCAAGTCAGATGGAAAGGATTCCACACTCACGCGTTTCTAGCTCTCAGTCCATCAGGTCAGCTCTGAAATAAAAAAGGGAAGTTGAGAAATACTTCATTTTGATAAATAGTAGTCCATAATATATGGTTGGAATTACTTTTGGTTAAGGAACATTATTAATCTAGAAAGGAAAGTGGAAAGATTAATGAAGATAATGTTTTTTCTGATAATGCTGGAAATACTCACAGGTGTGTGTACTTTTGTAAGATGAACATTTTTATAAGGGTAGAACTTTTATCTTTACTTCTAATGTTTTCTTTGCATTTATGCTTAAGGACAGAATGTTTCAAAAGTTCATTGCTAAATTTATATTTCCATTTTCTGGGTTAATGAGGATTCTTAATTATTACAGTGCTTACATTCATTTTAAAACACTTTTTCTGTGTCATCCTTTGATGTTTATAATTGATTAATTTTTCATTTTATGTAGCTTTGAACAAAAGGGAGTTCAATATATGTGTTCTTTGCGGGATCCTACTGACAGGGTGTGTATCCCCCTTTGATTACATGATTTAGGTTAAAGTGTGGTTTGACAACAATCCAGGGACTGAGGCAGCAGGTGAAAAACACTGCATTGCTAAAGCTGATAGTTCTTGTACATATATATATATAGTATAAAGTAGCTACATCTCTTTTATATATATATGCTTTATTTCCATTTTTTATTAATAGTTCTGGATAGCTCCATAAAGCTTTTCTTCTTTAAAAAATCTGTATTGTTACAAGCCAATTTCAAGGGACATTCTTCCCTCCCACCACAATGTGTACAAATCGTCATGCAATGTTTTCTTTTTTATAATTAGAATAGGGAATCCTCTTTATAACATTTTGGGGGTTTCTAGATTTTATTCTTTTTTTTTTTTCTAACAGGATATTAGCTATTTCAAGTTTGTAATTTGGAATTAAAAAGCAGGCACCTCACTCCAATGCAATTTAACACTCAGCCTTAGTAGTAAAATATTCTGAAGTGTAAGCTCACTGTCTATTACTGCTTAATGGCATTTACTGTACTGTCATATCTTTTTTTAATGAGATTACTATAGTCTACAATTTAACATATTACCATCCGGTAAATATTTCATTAAAAGAGAAGTATTTAAACGGACAGTCTTTAAAGCAGGATTAAAGAGGCTGTGCCCCGATGCAGTTAAATAGCTTTGTATCAGTAGCAGTACGTGGTACTGAAATGTGCTGAGTGCCTGGACCATTCAAGGGCTTGACTTACCAAAATACTTATGTGGATAAATTTTCACAGGGAATTAGGATAGCACAGGACTATTTTTAAGTTAGCTGTGTGCCCAACTTTGGTGGGTTGTATCCCAGAGACGTGGCAGTGTAGACATCAGCAGTGTGAGTGGAGGGGTTGACACCACTAGAACCTGGGTGCTAAAGAAAAATCCTCACCTTCCATATTTTCCAAGTCTTTGCAGGAACACTTTCTGTGTTCAACAATTCCCTGCACAAACTTTAACTCATTTTGGGCGTGGATCACCAGCGATACTGCAAAACTGTTCTTGTTTTTTGGCTGTCCAGCTATCATCAAATAGTAATTCCTCTTTCAATTCCTAGGCAGAGCAGCCTGAACTTATAAAATTCTTACAGCATATTTGGCTTTTTTGTGTTTTATGTACTATATGTTTTGTTTTACTTGATGCATATATTTTTAAAATTTTAGGGAGGAAATGTTGGTATTTCCATGTTTATGATGTGGTGTTTTTTTGGATATAGGTTAAGCAAAAAGTAGCTAAGTATTCATAAAGTATTAATTACTTTATGTAATCTTAATTTTCTTGTACATTTATACACAAGAAATGGGAATGTAAAATAAATTTGTTTAAATAAACTTAAGCAAAAAATCTTTATTATTTTTTCATAATTTTTGATGCTTATCTAAGGCATTTATATCAGTCATTGGCTTGCCAACTGCAGAAGGAAATCCCAAGTGGATGAAACCTATTTGAATACAGTTTTTAAACATTATAATAATTGGTAGAGTAATTATTTTACACTGGGAGTACACTTTAATATTTTATATACTCTCGTTGTTTAATCCATGCCATTTTGTTCATTACAAAATGGGATTGCTACAGTACAGTACAACTACTTGTATTGTAATCAGCAGCTGGAATTAGCTGGAAGTATTATTAAGCCCTACAAAATCTAAATATATGAAACCTAATTTTATATATATATATATATATAAATCTGCCATCTGAAAATGGTAGTCTTCTGGACTTATTTTGCATATCTGTAATTGACCAAATCAGCCATGAGGCATGGAGAATTAAACTCCTGATAAATGATTCTGTTATGCTGTACTGACTATTTTGATTATTTCTAACACCAGTCCCTGTCCCTTGGCCTCTTAATTTCCTTTTTCTGTCCTCTCTTTCAGTGTGAAGTGTAGAATGCAAATAGCCTTATTGTGCAGGATTTTAAGTTGGAGGGAATGTTGTGTGGTGCTGTACTGATCTGCAGGCATTGCTTAAGGGATTTGTAAAAGTGCAATACCATAATATAGGAAAGTCCTTGAGACTGGAACAACAGTGTAATTTCATTAATCTCACTGAACACTTACTATTTATTATTCTTGCACTGGTAAAGGCAGATTAGAATCAGGTTCCCATGATTTCTCAGCGTGACTCTAGATTGTTTTGTAATAGCAATGATAATGCAAAAAGAAATCGATATAAAAAATTACAGAAGTAGCTGTATAGTTAAGGAAAAAATTAAAGTGTCTGTAGCAATATCCAGGTACACTTAAATTAAGCACAGTGTTAAGAACAGCAGTGTCTTTTCAAGCTCACAGATCCACATTGAATAAGTAGCTCCTTCCACCCCTGTGATGTTATGTCTCACAAAATCATCACCTGTACCAAGGTTCCACTAAAGTGGCAACTTGAACTTTTGGTTATTTATTTGGTGCTGAAAGGTCTTGTTTCACAGCCCCCATCATGACACAGAGACTCAGAAGCTCACAGAATTTTTCAGCACTTTCTGACAGAACACTGCATCACAGTAACTGCTGGTGCAGGACCAGATCCACCTGGAGCTCGCTGCCCCGCTTGTGTAAATAAACATTTAGCAACATCAGCAGGTAGCAGCAATTGCAGAAATGGGTACACTCAGGCAGAGGATCGGAGGATTCTTAGCATCAGCTGGCTTTGCGGTGAGTGTTGTAGTTCTCATCTGTTGAGTTTCATGGATGAAAAAACCCAAACCAATTCTGCTTTAAATGAAAACCAGATCAATTGGTATCTTTGTTGAAACCATGAATACATAGAGATGCTCCAAATTTCATTTAAAAATAGTTTGCTTTAAAACAATCCATCTGAAACCTTTTTCTCTGGCGTGATCTGATGATCACCCTAGGGGAGAGAGGTCTTTGGTTTTGCAGTCACATTACATTCAGTTTTAAAATGAAACCCGGCTGACCCTACAGAGCTGTCAGCTCACTCTGGTCCGACACACTCCGTGGCTTGCAGGCGACCGTGCGGGCCGGGCGAGCGCCTCGGTGGCCGGGTGCCGGGTGCCGGGGCACGGCCGGGAGCCCTTTGTTGTGCACCGGGATCCGCGCCCTCATCCTGCCTGCAGTTTCCCACATTTCCAGTAGATGCCCCCAGAGACCATTAAACCTCGGGAATGGCTCCGCTCCGAGCGCAGCGAAGGGCGCTCAGGCTGCTCTCGTTTCGCTCCTGGAAGTAAAGGAATTGTCCAAAAGAAACCTCAAGTCGGAGCGGACGAATGCAAGAAAACAAACTGGCTTGTTTAACAAGAAAAGATAATTTACTAGGTAGCAAGGTTCAAAAGTGTTTAGTGTAAGTTTGTGTATTAATGTAGAAATAGACTACACTAATTCTAACAGTGGGATTTTATAAAAGAAATCACTGAACCATAGAATATCCTGAGTTGGAAGGAACCTTAGGTATCAGGTTTTGATATTGATATTAGAAATCAACTGATCTTTAGTTAGCTAAAACATGAATTGTTCTGCTTCACCTCAGATTGTACATGCTGCATGGCATCATAGAAAGCAGGATGGAAAGTGTTCTGAGGGTTGAGGATTTGTAGTTTATCTCAAGGTATCATGAAAAGTTTACTGCTCTCTCCTACACCACGCCTCTGTTCTAAAGAAATGTTTGATGGGGGCGGGGGAGGAAAGGACTCTGGAATTTTCATCTGGAAACACTTTGATAACTGTAACTGTAATTTTAGATTTCATTGCAGTGTCAAGCTATTTTAGGTGACACAAATACCATTTATCCCCATAATACCATATTTGTGTGTGATCAGTCACTTGTGGCTTATATATTACAGTAACTTAAGGAAACAATAGTATTATTATTGTGTGCTTTGTGCATTATAACTGAGATGACTTATATTTTTATGCCACTAAATTTGAAGAGTTTTACAGTAGATGGCTTCATTGCTTGTGTGCTAAAATCAGTCCTCTTTGCCTCAGAAAAAATGTGCTTTGCACAGTAGGATTACCTCAGCATTATTTCAATTTCTCAATTAATTGGGATGGGATTTATTAAAACACTCTTGACACTGGTTTTTTTAAATTACGTGTTTTACTATATGCTTTGTTTTCCTGTACTGGTTTGCTAATAATGCCTTCTTGTGGGGAAAATGTACTTTGACTTCAAGTAAAATACATCAGTCTACAGAAAATAACACGTTATATGGCCACAGTTTTTCTTTTTGTATGAATACTGGTTCTGTGCTCAGTGAGTGTGCAGTGAGTGTTAAAAATTCCCAGAATGACATTTTGGGTAGTGACTGCTAAGATCTTCTAGCACTACCTCCTTGCTTATTTCCAATACATCTCCTGATCTAATGCATGCACACACACAAACATATGGATCCCATTGTATAAATAAACAGGCATGTGTGTGCCTGCTATGCAGATTGTTATTCCACTTCTCTGAGTTGTAATACTGTAGGATTCAGCCTTAGGCCTTTGGAAGTTGATAGGAATTTTTTACCTATGCTCTTCAGGTTTGAGGTTTTTTTTTTTAAATTACATAGAATCTTTAAACAGGAAAGAAAAAGGTATTTCGTATTAAAAAATAGAGAACACATTGCATGGTATTAGCACAGTATCCTTACTGTATTTTGAAGCTATATTCTGTACATTTGGTATATGTCAAATATAGCATATTCTAGCAAATTAAAATTTAAATGTTTAAACATATTTCTTGTATACTTTCATAAGATAAGTGTTGTAATTTTTTATGGTGCAGAATAGGGATATATTTTCCCTTATCTCTGTGATCAATGTGTGATTTTCAATCTCAAAACCCATCTATTTATATATTAAACACAAATTCAGTGCTGTCTTGTCTAAATTGTATCAGGATTTTTCAATATTTTTATGCTCAGTTCTGCAACTGAAATGTGAAAAATGCATGTGAAGGATTAATGTGCATCTCTGTAGTAAGAGATTTTATTTTAATTATGTCAAATATGAAATAATGCCGATTATTTGCTCCCTACATCTTACATTTCTGTCTATTTTATTAACATCTAGCTAAGAAGTTTTTCACATCACTTCCATCAACATTGTTAAAGAATTGCAGTAGCTCTTTTTAAGATCAAAGTATTATTTTCATTGGGATATTATTTATTACACCTGAATTTACTACAGACCCTATAAATCTCATTTTTCGGAATTCCGTATTTATTTTCAAGCTGAGATAATTTGAATTTAGGTGGATTTTAATCTAAAAGGACAGTCTTGGAAACAGTCTTGTTATTTAGAAACTTAATGTAACATACAAGATAAAGGTAACATATCTGGGTCCTTGCCATTTTACTGGGGGAAGAGTTGGTTTTCCCAGACTGTACAACCATCCCTGCAAGCCTTTACATCTGTACCTTTGTGTTGCAGTCCCATTGGACTCATAGTTTTCTCCAGAATAGGACACAATGATGGTTTCATGGCATATAAAAGAAATATTTGGATTATTTCTATAAATAATACCTCCAAAGGTGCATTACCACTTGAGAATATTTGATTCCACAACTTTTTGATGCATACACCTTATCAGGGTTTATGAAGGTGCTAACTTCAATAATCCATCATAACATCATTTGATAGTAAAATTGGGGAGAAATTATCAAACTGTTACATCACTAAACCAGCTGAAGTTATATGCTAAATGGAAGGGAAATAATATCTAATTATGTTTCTGGCATAGCAATTGTTTGACATTTTTAAGCCGAGCCATCCTGTCCTACAGCAAAACTATATAATATATATATAACAGCATATACATATAGCATATAGCAACATATATATATGACATATAATAACAGTGTTATCTATAACAATACATTTATTGTTTTGACGTGTGCCTCAGTTTTCCCTGTGCACTGTCTTAAAGCAAACTCAAGGTTCATTGTGTTTTCATGAACTAATGTAAACATGAGGGGGGTTCTCATCAATCAGCCTTTTTTACCAAATACCACCTAAAGAATACCAGTGCATTTTTTACTGTGTTTTCAATGTATATATTGGTATTTACAGATTATTGCCATGTTTGCTTCCCTAGGGTATGGTGTTTGCAATCAGATTTTAGCAATCTCTTTTTGAGTGGGGGAAATAATACCCACTCCCTGCTGCTGAGCTGCAGAGGTCTCTTCCTGAAAGCTGTTGTAGTTATCTGCACTTATTTGGTAAGGTGGAGAACAGAATACAGGTTTAAAGGCTTAAAATCTCCCTTTCTTATTCCCAGTTACAGGAATTCATACAAGAAGAACATCTGCATACACATGCTGCGCCAGGGTTATCACGAGTCCTTTTCTGAGCTCCTCACTCTGATCCAGAAGTGGAATGCCTTCAGGGAGGCTGCAGGGCCTGGGTCAGCCATATGGCATGAGAAGTCCCTGGAGGAGCAGCCTGATAAGCTGGATCAGCTTTACCACTTCCTGACCGGGGCTGAGGCAGCCCAGCGAGCAGGTAAATGGGGGGATTGTGGGTAGCAGAGCAGCGGGAGCCGCAGCCGCCAGCGCCTGGGGGAAGCTTCCAAATTGTTTCATGTATGAATTTGAAACGCTACTGCATCTTAGCACATTGCAGCCTTAGTCAACTGAGCTGTATTTATAGAATAAATGATTAGGAACTGCAGATATCTGGAGAGGCTTTGTGAAGGAAGAAAAAAAAAAGGGAAAACCATGAAGAGTGCATTTTGATATCATCAGAAATGTTTGATATATTTATAGCTTTGATAACATCTCAATTATTTTCTCATAATTTCATTATTTATTGTTTTTCTCCTCTATTGATTTGAGTAGCTGGTTTTGTATTGGAAAAATTTAATAGGTGAAATGCTGTTTCACACAGTAATAGTTTTATAAATCTGTTTTTATTAAATACCCTGTCTGCTAACTGTGTTAGGATTTGTGACTGACTTAAAAAGGATTGTGAACATGTCAAATAAAATACAGCACACAGATGTAACATGCCACCTGTGAATTACTAGATATTAGTGAAGACATAACTCCAAATTACTGTATTTTCTCTATTGCCTACTATTTACTAAGCACTCATATTATAATTTCCTTTTACTATAAATAGTAACATAACTCCATCTTTCTCCATTGGAGTAATTGTAGGGGTGGAGGCACATAAAGCTCTAACTGCAATCCTGTTTCATAGCTGAGATGATTTTACTGTAGTTGTCTTATTTCAAGTGCATTTTGATTATTACAGATATGAAAACCTACAGTAAAGCCTGTGAGTTTGTAATCTAAGCTTTTTGACTGAAATATAGAAATAGGAAACTTCATTTCAAAAAAGGAACAGCAAAAGAAATCCTTTTGGCACTTCAAAAATGTTAATTTTAAATGTTGATTTTATATTTGCCATGAAAGCCAAAATTGTGTTTCTTTATTTAATTCACTATAATTCTTGACAAGAAGTCCAGCCAGCCATAATTGGAAGGAATCTTCAGCTTTGCCTGGAGTATGACTAAAACCTGAACAGGCACCCCTGTACCTTGCAGAATATGAGAGAACTCTGGGGCTTGGACTGCCCTGGCAGAAGCCTTCTGCCAATATTTGATGGCCAAAAAGTACTAGACATGGCTTATCTCGATGGGCCTGCTCCCTGCAGCCACTTGAGGGGAACAGTTCACCTGCCTTCAGTGCATGATATTTTTCAGTGTTTGAGGCTGATGTGTGACAACAGAAGTGGCAAACAGGCTCCCAGAGAGGCAAGGCGTTGCCAAATGTGCACTTCCTGCCCTTCTCTCATTGAACCCAGCATTTCTTGTGTGCTGGGCTCTGTAAGTCTTTCACCTCTCCTAGAGACAAAGTACCACCAGGAGCTGCCTTATTGCACCTTGCCCCTAGGAGAGAATATCTCCCAACTTTGTCTGTTGATTAAAATGAAAGAAGAAAATAAATAATGAGGGCTTAAGAGCGGGCAAGCATTGTTGTTGAATTGCTAGATATGGGCATAGTTTGTTTTGATTATTTTCACCAGTTTCAATGCAAACCTTTTCACTAATGTCTTGTTTGTATCAAACGAGGTTTGAGTTGCCTGGCACATGAAGGGGTGGATGGTAATTCCTGTTGCAGGTCTGAGATGCAGTGGTGCTGTGAAGATTCACATGAATTGTGCAGCTCATCAAACACTAATTGAGTAGTTCTGCTAATCCGGTTACTCTCTGATTCTAATCAAATTGCTTGGGGCTCTGCCTTATGATCTCCTGACAACTCCAGTTGACACCATTTAAGAATCATTTAGCAGTTCACCTCGGCTGGAACTTACCATGATGTAGCAGCCACAACAGCAGCTGACCTGCATTTGCTCTTCAGCTGCCACAGTTCAAGCTTAAAAGGGTGAAAGTAATATTTGGGTCAGCAAATGGTGAGAGTTTCATAGCATGGTTGATGTTGCTAATATTAGCTTGGCTGAAATTTTACCTATCTCAGGTAACAATTGTACTGAAAAAGAGATAGTAGCTATAAATAATGACCATAGAAAATTCATTACTTGTAAGTTTTTTAATGAATTGAAACTCAATTAACTGTTGGGGTTTAAACCTGGAGTGATATGTGGAAAACAAAACACCTACTTTGTCAGTAAATAATTTTCTTATTTGTTATTTAATTTTTCTCATCTGATATTTTTGGAACATAAAATATTACTGTCTTAATTTTGAATATAGAACTTTTAATTTTAGAGTTTTATGGTATTTACCATAGTGTACAGAACAGGCTACGTACACATTCACTTTTCATATTCATTGGTGGAAAATGTTAATATTGTAATGGTTTCCACAGTTTGTAGTTCTAGGACACTACAATGCTGGGTGTAAATTATTTGCTTGAACTGAATCAGAGCCATCCACCACAATGCACAGGCTGATATCAAAGAGCAATTACTTTCTTTAGTGCTGGGTTTGGAAATAGTAATAGTTTACCAGCATTACACTGTACAGACTAATTGCCTTTACACACACCAGTAAAGGTTGTTTCTGTTTTCATTTTTAATAGGATATTGTGGCTGAACTTGAAATAATACAGGACTTGTATTTTTTTCTTTTTTAATTACCTATTACCAGTATTTTACTGTGTACAAAGAAAGCGGTTTGTTTTTTTTTCTGTCCAGCTTTAACTCATTTTTGTTGCATTTGAATATCACCCAAGTATTTAAGAAATAGAGAGGTAACTTTAATCCTTGCAGCTTCTCAGAAAAATGACTGACGGAGTTATTTTGCCCCGAGTTCAGCATTATTCTAAAAGCACTGGCAATATTGGCAGTGCTTGACTCTATTTTTATCTTGCCTTCTTTATACAAGTAAAGAAAATGTTTCTGACTTCAAAATTGAGAGAGTTTTAATTAATTCTTTGATGTGCCTTTATCCTGGACTAACCTCTTTTTTTACTAATTCTGGTTTCAGGAGCTTGGGAGAAAAAAATGGGGAGAGGTAGTTGAGCTGTTTAAATATGTATAGTTGTAGGGCTTTTTACAGAAGAATGCAGGATAAATGCCAGAGTAATGGATCTGTACAGCTCAGCATTTGATGTATACAGTGATTTCTTGGCACATATATGGGAATACTGGGGGTTCCTTTGAAAGGCAAGTTGTATTTTGTATTTATCAGCTAGAGCGAGCTGGTTTGCTTGTAGATGTTGAAAGGAAGGCAAAGCAAGTTCCAGCTCAAGAACAATTAAAGGAAGAGATGTCCCAGCTGTTAACTCTGCTTTGCCAGAGTGGGAATACAAAACCAGGGAAAATGCCACAGTTCAGTGGCTGCAACATGTGTTGGGCACTCAGCACTGTGGTGGCAGATCACTGTCCCAAAACCAGAGGATGGAATCCTTGGGTATGAACGTGCCTTTAAAAGAGCAAGACACTGCTTATTAGCTGATCACACTGGACACCAGGAGTCAAAACATGGGAGCTGCTGCCTTTCTGAGATTCCACCTGCTCCTGGTTTCTGACCCCCTCAACCTTTGTACTATGCTGTGTGCTAAATGCTGAATCTGTGTATGTGCTTCAGACTGCTGACCCTTGTTCTAGACAGTACCAGACACACACAATTAGAAAGCAGTGACAACTTTGCTTTCTTTCCCTAAGTTCAGTGTAGAGAAAAATTTTGGCAGTATGAGTTATCATTAGTTTTTGTTGTAAAAGATGTATTTTCATAAAGTATGTGAAGAAAGCATGAGTATTTGATGTGCTTCCACTGGAAAATCTTTGTCCAGTATACTCAAGGTTGAAAACTGAGTTTTGCATTTTACAGTAGAAAGCTTTTCTGTAAGATTTTATACTTGTGCCTTGGGCTTGTGCAAGAAACATTGGGAAAATACAGAAAGAGGTTATACATTAAAAGAAAAAGGTATAGCAAACCCTCTTTTAATATTTGCTTGGATGAAGCATAGTTTTGTTTGCTTTTGAGGGGCTGGACAAGGAAACACTGTTTTATTTTCTAAGCAAGTTTGTCATTCCCTACTTAATATTTTATCACAGGAAAAAATGCAGCAGTTCCTGGGGACCAGTGGAGAATTTTATTATTTTTGTTGTTATCTTACAAAAAAGTTCAAGTGATTCTGTTCAGGAAAGAAGCCAAGCCATCTCAAAATACAGCCATTTGTGGAACTATCATTGACTTCAACAGAAGCAGCATGTTTTAGAAAAATTCTGTGGTATATTTTTATTGCAATAGCTTGAAGCTCCCTTTTAGCATTCCAGATTACCAGTTAATTGCATCATATTATTATCATTAGCTAGTTTTAGCCTTTGTCCAGTAAAATTATACTCTGACCATTTCCTCAGCGTTTTTGTATAGGCTGTGCATTGATTTATTTTCCCTTTATATACCAGTGTTGGGAGTGGTGTGCTCTGTGTGCACTCTAGGAACCAGACTCTGCCTGAAACTTGATTTCATCATACTCACAACTCACATTTTCAGTTTCTTCATTTGTGGACTAACAGCTAAACATTTGGGAAAAAAAAAAGCTGTTCCATTCATGAATAAACTTACTGAAAAAAAGGATGACTGACGAAGTCCTTTACCTATAGATGTAGAGGCATCCTTTTTCTGAACAAGCAAAAGAGACTGATTCTTTGCCATGTATAGATCCAGTGGAAATAACTGATTGCAGCATCATATTCAACTGCAATTTATGCTGCTTCTTGATCCAACAACTTTCACCCTGGATCTTTCTTGGTGTGAATTCTTCACAGCATAAGCTGTCTTGGTGCAACGTCATTGATTTTGATCTTTCTGGCAAAAGAAAAATTAGTCTTCTATCACTGTGTCTCATTCTGACATAAAAAATTACTCCTTGTGACTTAATTGACCTTAGGCCACTCATTTATGTGTCTTCAAGAGTGAAGGGTCAGTTATAATGCAGTAGTACACACTTTAAACAGCTAACTGAAGTGGAGGATGAGTGTTAAGACCTGTTGAAAAGTTTCCATATGGCCTTTGTCTGGCAGGAACAAAGGACTGACTGCTGGCTTTTTGAGTGGAAAATACTGAGTCATAGCTGGATGTTGAAAAACTTGTTTCCAATACCTGTAGTCTAAAAACCAATGCAAGTTCTTGTTAATGGAGAATGGAACACTTGCCTTTTTTATTCTTCAATGGAAACACCAAGCCAGGAACTCTCCATGATGTTTTCATCTGTTCTCTAAAGACCATTCCTGTACTTCTTTTCCTTTCTTCCACTGCCTCTTGTCACGAAGGAGATCACAGAGATAGGGCAGCAAGTTGTACTTGAGTCACTAGGATGGCTTGCTGACTTTCTGTGTGTTTCTTTTCTCTCATTTTTGCCCTGTCGGTGTTCCCAAACTGCACCTCCCTATTCCTTGCATTGCACTACTTAGTCACTGTCTAGCTGAGCTCAGCAAACATGCAGACGTGGATTTGAGTGATCCTCTGTTCCATGTACATCCTTACTTGCCAAGGGAACAGCTCTTGAGAAGAGCCCAGGAACAAAGATATTGTTCAGTGGGCTGATCAGGGTCTATGGCTGAGATGCACCTAAAGGGATCCTGATACAGAGCAGAGGATACCCCCATGTGTTTAATATATGGGGTGTAATGTTTAAGATCAAGTGGAAAGGTTGGGGTTTTTTTAAAACTCTGTTTAATAGAAAGATCTCAGGAAGGTTTAATAGGACAACTCTCCTTTTGTACATAAACACACAATTAGGGAGTTGTTTTTTACTTTCTTGATCAACAGATACCTAAAAATGACTTGTCTACATGTATTTTATAATCAGTTGTAGAGAACTTACTCTACAAAATCAGAGAGTTCAAAGCTTTAATATCTGAACTACTTCTTAGAGATTTTGTAGAAGGGAGTATTTGTCTGTTCCTATCCTCTCTTGGGGATGTAAGTTCTCTTTCACTAGGTCTGACATGCAAGATTTGCTACTATAAGAATAACATCAATTAACTTCTTGAACAGTAACTCAGACTTTGAATCCAGCAGATAATGACTTTTAAAAGTCTGGGCTTTGGGGGTCTGTTTTATGACCAGTGTATCTGGTCAGCCCCTGTCCCAGACAATGCCAGGGACATGGTTGTCTTTGTGCACTTCTCATTGTTATGCACCGGCAGGATCGTCATCAGAGGGTCACATGAAAGTTCATTCAATCAAAGCCGTGGCAGTAGCTGGAGTCCGCCTCAGGTCACTTCCATCCCTTGGGATTTGTAGGGCACTACCTGAAGTTATTTGTGTAATTCTGTGTCACATAAGTGCCTTGATACTTTGCAGCAATGATTTCAGAGGAGCAAATCTGTATCCAGCGTGTCTGTATACAATGATGATCTAATTATCTCTTCTCTGTCTGGGTTATTGCAATCATTTGTATGCATCCTCTGGTATCTCTGAGTTCATTTTCACTTAGCTGTGATCTGTACCTAATGTGTATTGTTACCTTTATGTTAGTGGTTATAATTAGGTCTTGTATTTTGCTACTCTTGTGGTTGTGTGCTTGTAATTGTGGGAAGCTCTGCCTCTACTTCCGAGATAATCTCTAAAAACGTTCCCTTGTGCTACAAGCATTGTTCAAGTCAGGGTGAGATAAATCTCAACCAAGAAGGTACCTGCTTTTCTTCACTGAGAGGAAAGGGATCCTAAGGAGCTCCTCCCTGTATCTCAGTTGGTTCATTTGGATGAATCCCAGCTGGGTCTTAACTTTATCTGTGTGTGTTGTCCTGGTTTTGGCTAGGATAGAATTCATTTTCTTCTTTGTAGCTAGTACTGTGCAGGGTCTCAGGTTTAGTATAATGTTGATATGTGTGGTAGAAAATGATGTTGTATAGATGTATAAACATATCTGTTATAAACATATACAAATACAGGCATATGTATGTGTGCGTGTGTGCATGCACACAGGTAAATATAAGTATATTAAGCCCAACCCTGTTTTGTTATTTCCATTCCAGAATCATTTGAAGAGATTTTTATGAGGCTATTGTACCAAAATAGTCTTAATTTCTAATGTATAAATATGTTTTATATGATGTAGACTCCAGGATATGCTGAAAAAGAGGCACACAAGGGCTGCTTTTTCAGTTCTGAGAAGAAACAAAAGGCATGAAAAATACTCACCGCCACGAAGAATATTCAGATTACAAATGCATGAAGTCTGAATATCGATAATTATTCCCCTCAAAGCTGAATTTTGAAACTTAAGCTGATGTTTTGGTTTAAAACCTTAGATGCAAATGATGAGGTGATAATCTAAATGCAATTTCTGATCTATTTCATTTTTGGTGATTTTAACAAGATTGTGAATCACTCATTTCTTGGAAGGGATGTTATTTCTTTTAAAATACTAGAAATAGAAATGTATATAACACATTGCTTCAAAATCATAATTTTATATGTTTTAATGGGAATTATTAAAAAAGTAAAAGTTTGAGGTTACAACTTCATGGAGGGGAAAATTCTGAGAAAATAAATAAGAAAGCAAAAAAATAAAATAACACGAGCAATAAAAAAGTGTTGGTCACCATTAGAGGAATGAATTTTTAAATCAAAAGATAAAAAGATTGTTCAAGAATGGGAAAAAGGCTTCAGCTTGATGTCAAAAAACTTTAAGCAAGACAAATTCAGATGATGTTCTCTGTAATGACCAAGGTGGAGAAAAGAAGCAATTAGTAGATGAACACCTTGAAGACTGCAGATATGGTTAGGTGATAGCCCTTTTTCTCGAAAGAATAAAGTCCTTACTGTGTTGTTCAACACACTGAAGACTTTTATCAAGATATTCTGAAGTCTAATAACAGTCATGACAACAGAGAGAATGAGAGATTTACATTTCTTCAATTAGGTCATATGTAATTTGTAATTTTGAGACAGAACACACTAAAGATGAGGCTGTGATGTGGTTTAGTGATGAATTTAAAGTACTTGTTTGAGTAATTGCTGCTGTGTGTTCCAAATAGTGCAAGCAACTTGCATAGGTGGTGCAATTTACAGTCATTAAACTCATCCTTTTGGAAGTTGGATTTCCCCCAATTCTTCCTGTAGATAACAGAAGAAAAGAATTTAACTGCATCTTTTGATTGAAGTGTTTTGATATGGTTATCATAGTTTTAAAACACTTGGGAAAGATCTGGACTGTGAGATCTTGCCTCTGCTGAAAAAAATTCTTTTTCCCAGTTGATTTCTGTGTGGTGCTCCATACCCAGAATTAACAGGGGTTTTTCTTTTCTCTGTTTTCTGTCTTTTTTGAGCAAAGCTTACAAATTGCAGAACTCCCAAAAACAAAGCAGTTCTGCTCACATGTCCAGCTTAACCAGTCTCTCACCTGCTGTCAGACCTCTTTACCCAAATACCTGGAAATTCCTTAACAGCCACAAACACACTAAATAGACCACCAAAACTGCAATGGAATTTTAGCTAATTATTGAATTTCAACCTGGCAAGGGTAGAGTTTGCACAGAAAATTAATTTATATTAGCCATAAAACTTATAGCTTCATGCTCTACTTTATTATCTCATAGATTTTTTCAGCATCATATAAGAAACAGACCTTTCAAATTCACTTTAGGGAAGAGCAGTATGATAAGATTTGTCAGGAAAGTTTTAGATTTCTATTCCAAATTAGTAAAGTTTTGGAATAATTCAAAGCTGATAGCTTGTGGAATTTTTTTTAAGGTGCTTTTCCTAGGGAAATAAGCTGTTATTCTGTAACTTTAAATTGTGGATAATATATTTGTGGATAATTTTGTATTGCTATTTAGGTTTAGGACTTACAGGTTTTTTGTAAATTTTAGGGATAGTATGTGTTTATTCAGCTGTCTGAGATGACAAAGATTAGAATCCAAACTTCAGGCCATAGAGAAAATCTGTAACTTTGGGGTCTCCCCTGCTTTCCACATTTGTTCTGAGAACAATTCCTTGGTGAATTGGAGGGGTGTTCCCTAGGGAAACAGGTGCAATTTCAATTTGTCTTTAATTTCTGAGGGTGCTAAGGTATTAAACATGGGAATATACATGAAAACTCAAAGCCTCTTTTATAAGTCCTACTTTGAACATTTAAAATTATATGAATTTATGGATTTTGTTTGCAGAGTGCTCCTTTTGGTTCTCAATCTCCATCAACACAGATGGTACCTTAGAGGCTCAAGGTTTGGAAAGCTCTTATGCCTTTTCAGGGCCCAGAGGCTCAGACAAATGCTTCTCCGGTCTCATTCTGACTTCTCTTTTGACTAGCCAGTGTTTTATCCAGATTCTGTGTGTGTTTTACTAAACTGAATTTTGCATTTTGCACACAGAAATGAGAACAAAAATATGTTTTCAATTGTGCCTAATTTGTAAGGTTATAATTTTCTTCTTGTATTTCTTGGAGTGAACACATAGCAGAACTTGATGGCATTTGAATGGTGGAAAGAGAAATAGCTCTTAATTTTCGTTATGATTATTGCTGTTAACATGCAAAGTTTCTGGACGCTGATGATGATCTAACATTTTTATTGTGATTTTTGTTTTTAAAGGGCACTATGAGAAGGTGTATGATAACCAGCTTAGCTTGGCCTACGTTTTCAATGACCCTGAGGACAAATGGTTACGTAACCACTTTTATGAGCAAAGCTATAACACTGCTCAATTAGTAGAAATTGATGGTGGGAAGAGAAAGGCACAAGCATGTGTAAACATGGGCCTCGTCCAAGAGGAACAAGGTAAGGCACTGACATCATACAGCTGCTTTGAATGCCATCTGTAATTGCACAAACTGGGCTGAATTAAAAGAGCTGTGGACATGTAGTTCTGTAGTGTTTAATCCTGCTTCCAACTTAGAACTTTTTGTTCTTTTTAAAGTGACCTTTTGGTTCTCTTGACCACAAGTGACACCCTCTTTGTTGGTACATCACTGCCACATTGGTGTTTGTTTCAGACTTAGACCTCACCACAAGCTCCATTTCTCCATCCACATCCTAAAACTGGGAGTCTCTGAAATTAGGAGATACTAATAGAATTAACTAGAATCATAGAACAACCCAGGCTCTAAGGGACCTGAACAGATCACCTGATCCACCCTTTCATGGGAAAGGGAGCCCAAATGAGGTTATTTTAGCACCCTGTCAATTGAATCTTAAAAACCTCCAGTGATGGGGTCTCTTCCACATCCCTGGGGAGCCTGTTGAAGTAGAGAGGTGTTCTCACTGTAAACAGTATTGCTTTCTTATATCAAGGTGAACCTTGTTTCTGTATTTAAAAGCATATATAACCTATCATGGCAGAGGGGTTTGTATGTGGATAGCAGTCTGAGTATAAAAAAGGTGTTTTCCTCTGTTTACATTAAATCATTTTGTGGTAAAGACAAGCAATTAGTGAGCCTCAAGTAATTGAATAAAGCCTGTCTTCCAGTTCTAATTTGTCAATGTACTGTATGCCTAATTATTGCTTAAAATATGTGATTTGTGTAGCCACTATGGTTTTGTTTCTAAATTTGACTGTGGGTTGAAACAATTCCAACTCTGAACTCTACTGGTGGCTGGTTTCTTGTATAAAGTGCCTTTGTTTTTTTTTGTTTTTTTTTTTAAGAGAAAAGACAGAAATTGAAATATTTTGTGGAAATTTTCTAATTCAATTAAATGTCTGATGGAATGGGTGTGTTTTGAAAGACAGCTCAATTTCCCAGCAAAAGTCTGCAGCCTTTTTTTTTTTTTCAACTGAAAGGATGTTGTCCTATTTTTTCCTCTTGTTCTCTTACAGCTGATATGACATCTTTTTTTATATTTCCTCACATCTTTCTAGACTGATGGTCATTCACAGTTTTCCTGTGAACTGTTGCCTTATCTTTCTTGTCTGCAATACCCAGACCTGGATTCAGTTTTAAAATTTCAGCACATACCAATAATCACTAAAATGGAAGGGTTACTTTTCTTACATATGGTATCATCCAGTTTCCCAGTTGCTTGAAGCCCAGCCAGTCACAACCAAGTCGTTTTCATTCTGAATGAAAAATGATTAGTTAGGTTATGTATCTCTTACTCAGTAGAATAAAATTACTGAAAATTTGCTGGATTTTTTTTTTTTTTGCAACCTTTTCACTTGTTCCTTTAGTTACTAAAAATAAAATTTTAAGAAGGTGCAGACAAGCAAACATTCATATCTACTTGTAACTTCAAAGGATCTTACTGTGATTCACTGCTGTTACCCAAGCACTGCGTTAAAAAAAAAATAATGTTTTCTACTTTTATGATGTCTTAAGTGAAAGTTGTTGAATACTTAAATATCTTGAGGCCCATTATAAGAACACATAAGTAAAGTTATGAAATAGCCTGAGATCATCAGAAAAGCAGAAATTTTATTTTCCTGCTGAAGAATATTAGAAACTTTTAGAAGAGAAGCTTCTTATTAACCTTAGTAAAGAGAGATAAAGCAAAGCAGATTTTCACTGCCTAGGGTAAAGTTCTACTGAATCTGTGGGCTCTGTCTGTTACAAGCATTTTCTTTCCAGAGAAAGAGATGAAAAAAAAAAAAAAATAAAGAAGCCAAGAGAGTAAGCACAGGATTTGCTTTAAGGGACCACTGAGGAAAAAAGACAGCAGATGTATTTCCATGCACTTTATATTTCCAAGAGTGAAAAATTGATTCAAGGGCAAGTTCTGATTGGAGAAAAAGTATAAGAGGAGATCTTGGGTTGTCATTGTATAATATTGCATCAGTTTTAATGGTGTTATAAGTAAAATTTTAATTCTGCTATTTTATAAATTTTTGTGTGGTTATTTATAATTTGGTAATTTGTGAACCAAATTAGTCAGATTTCCCAATTCTCTGGAGGTGTATCTACAGGCATAAATGTAAACATCTGGTCCCAGGTCTTTTCAGTTCTCTCATCCAATAGTGTATTTTTCATTACTTGGGAAAGGAAGCTGTCTATATATGCTTAGGACTGATTGCTTGGGAGTATAAAGTTAAACATGGACTTGTAAAGATTGCTGTTTGCCTTGGAAGAAAATCAATAAATTTGCTGGGTAATTTTTGTGTAATCAAATTTAAAGTTCTTTGACTTTCAGCCTGGTCCCTGTCCTAAAGGCTGGATATAACCTGGTGTTCATTAATCTTCAAAGCTAAATATTTGAGGTGCCAGTGGTGCAGACTTCAGTCATGATGTTTGGATGCAGGCCATTAGTAGCTGCCAGTAAGGGAAAGAAAACAATAATAAGTGAGTAGCCTGCTACAGACACAAATGGAATGTTCTGCTTGGAGCAAACATGATTTTAATGGCATTTCTTCACAGAATGAGATTTTTAACCTCTTCCCTAGAATACTCTGCCTGTAAAATAAGGTCTGAAGCATTCATTGATTATTGTAGGAGTGTTCAGATTTTGATACTGTTCAATTAGCTGTGCTACCCCCTTAGTTTGTCTTTCCTCAGAGGGCTGATAATAAGTAATTTTATTGCTTTAGTTACTTATTATTTTAGTTTAATTACTCATTTATTACTGATTTCTTCATATAGCTTTTTAGTGTGCTGATGTCACTTTACAGACACTGAAAATGCAATGAATGTCATTTCTCACATTAAATCCGGAATTATTTTTCCAAGTAAGCACAGGCTTTGTGATAGGATCTCTAAGAAATGAGTTTTTAAAAAATACTTTTCCTCCTGTGCTTTCAATGTGCTTCCAGAAGTCATGTCAGTAATTATAAATGTTTGCAATGTTCTGCATATCAGAGAGTAAGATTATAATTATAGTTTATGATAGATTATATATTCATGTGCTTTCTGCTGAATTGTGAACTTGAGGTTTACACTGTTGTATCTTGAAGAAGAAACAGTCAGAATGCACTGAAAAACACAGTGTCTGGTATTGTTTTGTGTAGGTTCTTATATCATTGCAATATTTGAGTGCTTTCTGTTTTATGCTAAGTGCTTACCACCTATCATGCATGAAGTATATACACCTTAAATATATGCATCCCAAAATTTAAGATAATCTATATCAATAAAAAGAGCAGTCTGAGGGAAAACAAGAATTTGTACTTGTAGGAGCTCTTTGCTTCAAGTATGTTACAACAAAACCAGATAAGTTTCTGTATTATTTGAAAGCATAGCACAAAGAGACATCTGAAATTAGGGTACCTGTAAGTTGCAGTTCTTGGGAACATTTCTGGATACATTTAAATAACTCTTTGAGAAAGCGTGTAAGTATCACAGTAGAGCCCAATGAATAAAACTTTCACAATTAATTATGAGTGTATGTCAGTGCCACGCCAGAACCTGCATCTCCCCCACTATGATGTGTGGAAATGATGCCATTAGTCTCAAGGCAGCGGTGACTTTGACTTAGTCATCGGATTTATATTCTGCTAGCACATAAAGATCAACAAAAGTGGAGGTAATACTTTATCTGAAATCTTTACAGGCTGAAAAGATTAAAGGCAGGCAGAACTGGTGAGAGAAAGGGAGCAAGTGCAATGTAAATAGCAATGTTGGGAATCTCAGAGCTGATTCTCACAACACACAGCTAATCCAAAAACCCAGTTTTGTACATCTGTGTGTGTTCCTTAGATTATGAGTCTTAGGAGACCTTGATAAAGAATTCCTTTTGTCCATTCTAAAATAGCTTAGACATTTCAAAAATCAGTCATGTTCTGCAAATTAATGAAGGGTTTATAAGTGTTCAGTTCTAATCCAACTCTGCCTTGATTATAAACAATGTTAAGGTCTGATTGCTTTTCAAACAGAGCAATGTTATGCCAGAGTTGATCACTTTGAACCTACCCCAAAAATATTAACAAGTTGCACCTGATTTATTTGAAAGAGTGTAACTGTTTTATCTGCGATCATGGATAAAATACAGTCTATTTCATATATTGGAATTTGGTGGAAATTTTTCTGGTTGAAAGACTTACTGAATGGGAGGGACTCACAAGTTTAATTAATTTGTTGGGGAAAAAAAACCCACCACAAGATTCTTGCAGATTTTAACAATCTCGATTGAGACTGAGGTGTAGGATTTTCCCTATCATTTTGCTATCATATTGAAACTCAAGTTTTTATCAAGGCATTGCAGAAATTGATGGAAAAATTCTGATTAAGGGGCATTTCATGGAATGGCTGGATTGGAAGAAACCTCTGAAGATCACCTGGTCCAATTGCCCTGCTAAAGCAGGTACACCTGAAACAGGTGGAACAGGATAGCTTTGAATTATGAAGCTGAACTATTAATTACTGGATATTTGCTGAACAACAACTTAAAATGGTTCACTTTTGGTTTTGGAACTTAAAAAGTCTAAACTGTTTATTTTCCTTTTCTTAGTCAAGAAATTCTTGCTAAGAATCCATTCTTACTAAGAAATTGTTGATTTTTTTATTTTGAATTGTTTATGGCTAGTGTTTTTTAATTGAAAACTGTAATGTATAAATAATTGAGAGAAACTCAGCATAAATTCATGAGTATCTATGCAGAGGAAATATGCACGTTTAAGCAGAATTTCCCCAATTGGTTTGCCTTCAGGCAGAGATAATTTATATTCAGATATAAAAAAGAGAATGTTAATATTGCAAAATGAAGTACTAAAAAGGTTTAAAAAGGCAAAAGTTAAAATTACTTATGAAATTTCATATACGTTTGTGTGTGCACAATTTGCAGCTTAATTTTAATTACATAAAAATACAGTTTCTTTTTAAGAGATTCCTCAGTATAGCCAGAATAAAATTCACCTGTGGGATCGATGGCCCACGTGCACCTTCTACATTAATAGAGCTTTATGTTCTTACCTGTGCTGCAATTCTGTCAATCCCACTTAAATAGCAAATCCTCCATAGTAGAGTGTAGAAATGTTCTGCTTTACTATCTGATTGCATAATTGTAAACAGCTGATAAATAAAACAAACCAGGTGGACAGCATTTGTGAAGAGAGATTAATTTATTCCTCGCTGCCTGTGGAGTGCAGAGCTGTCACTGATAAGAGAATTGCTGCACTTAAATTGCTGCATCCAGCCTAACTATGTTATTTTTCCTCCATAAGGCATATGCCCAGTATCTGAGATCTCCATACTGTTGTATCCTCAAGCCCAGGTTAGACACACTGGGTGAAGACAACCTAAAATGAATCCCATCTCTTCATTCAGGAGCAAAAGCAACTCAAATTATCAGCTAAAAGATAGTTTTTGTCTATCATTTTTTCTGTGTTAGAGAGTCCATTCTGTAAGCAACAGAAAGGTTTGATTTAAAATGATACTGTTATGTTTGTGATTTTTGATAAAACATCAAGCTCATCATCTTTCTCTTTCTTTTTATGATGAGATTTGTCATTATGTGGACCAAAAAGATGAAAAGTATTTAAATATGTAAATTCCTATGTAATTTTTTCTATATAGTGTGCTATATGCTTTTTTCTATATGTGTGCTAGTTAAAACTAGTGGCCTAAATGATTGGCCTAAAGGAGAGCCACAGTTCTAGAGATTTAGAGATTATCTATCCTTTCAGACAGGAACCACAGCTTTGTTCTGCATTTATACAGTACTGTTTCCTCTGTGCTTCTACAGCAATTGTACTTGGTGAGGTTCAGTGTGTGCTGTGATAAACTAAAGCTAGATAGGAACATGCTGCTCCCTGGCCAGACAGAGTGCTGCTGTCTCAACATGTACAGCAAGTTCTGGCTGTTTCTATCTGTCTGGAGTTTGGATCAATGTCTATCCTCAAGATACTAATTTTCTAAAACAGTGGTGGGAACTTACTGTCCTAGTGACTTCTTACCAAATTTGATTGAAACTCACTCCAGAAGTAGTTGAGGAGCAGGATGATCATATGGATTTGTTTACTGTAGAGACTACCCTAAAAGTGTCTTTTTTGTACTGTTCATTGTCTGGAGAGAACATACATTTTTATATAACAGACCAAATCCAGTAGTAACCAAATGCCATTGGTTTGTCATGATATCTCCCCCTCCTCACCCCAGGTTGCATATCCCTAACTACAAACTTCTCAGATATATTCCTAGTTATGATGTTTTTTTTCCAAGCAGCTTTTTCAGAAAAAGGCATGTAGGAGTAGTTTAGACCTAGGAACATACTCACTTATTTCCAAATCCCTTGTCTTTGACTACATAAACCTGATGCTAAATTTTAAGTTCATACACTGGAAAAGAGTCTCTGCATCAGGGAACTTTAAGGACAGAAAGAAGCCTTCTGTTAATGGGACATGAAATTCTGCATACCCAGTTTGACCATTTATGGTACTTTCATTGATTTTCACCAAATCAACTGAAGCCAATTCTCCTTTGTAATTCTGCACTTACTCTATCTCACAAAGCAGTTATGTTGTTTTCTGATTGCTTAAGAATTGAATCTAAATTGGCTGGGAAAAATCTTGATTGTAGAGCATAATTTTAAAAAATTAAGCAGCAAATTGCTAGGAGTTACTCTTTGGATATTCTGCTTTTCTCTGTCAGTCAGTAGCAGTCAGAAGCAGCCATAAATCCTGCTAGATTCTTCAGAAGACAGAGTGAACAGGTTTATTAAATAATTGAGCTCATCTTCCTGCAAGTGCACAAAGTAGTTCCCCAATAAATGACATCTTATTGTTACAGGGTTGTTACTGGTATTGAACTAACAAGCACTGTCTTGATGTTATAGAAATTAGGAATGTTTTCAGTTCAAATTAGCACAGTCTTAAGAAAATCTGAAAAAAGCTTCTTGCTTTTTTTATGAAACAGGAAAGCAAAAGAGGCCTGTTAAATTCATAAAAATATTCTTCACAAAATTATTTTGTATTCTTATTTTTAACAGGTTTTGGTGGGTAATGAAGATATTTTGAATAAGAGAACTTACAGAGATTGTGTAGTGTTCCTACTTCTAAAAAGAAATCCTATGAAAATGTCATCCTTTCTACATGGTTTTACTTCAGTTGATTTAAATTAAGGTTTATTATTAAGCACAGGGAAGTAAAAATATTCTTTACAATAAGAAAAAGGTAAATTTCCTTAATCCTTTCTTAGTTACTCCCACTTTCCTGGCCTAACCTTTCCAATGGAGAATCTTTTAGTTCTGCTGTAACACCTGGGGACAGGTCCTGTTTCTAATAAGCTCTTCAAAATATTCACAGCAGTGCGCTGGTGCTGATTCTAAACTCTGTCCTTTGCATTGTCATTAAAAGTTTTGACATATGAAAAAGATCCTAAATTAGTTTCCATTCCTAGGTGTTCAGTGATTTTAAAGTTCATTTTCAAGTCATAAAACTACTGTAAAAAAGCTATAGCTGTTTACTTGAACTATGAAAGATGTATCAGGAATATTTTAGAAAAAACATTTGGTGTGTGCTTGAATATAATATGTTGCACTCAGGTGAGCTCTTTTTATAGGTACTTCTGTACAAATCATATTCTAAATATTTTTGGTATCCAATATTGCTCTGTTTGCTTTATGTGCATGTTCATAAGACTGTGACATTTAATGAAGAGATCTTTTTAAAGCATTGATAGCCATGAGTAAATTATACTATGTTTGATCTGTGTTAAAGATTCAAAGTCCAAGATATTTGAATAGAACTTAGAATAAAAATGTAATTAGGTTACATCCCTAAAGCCTGATATATCTTTAAACAAGACTGCAAATGAAACTTTATTAAAACTTCAAATGAATTATTTCTTTGCTTTTTTAAATTCTTTTTCCCTCTCTTCTCTTTCATGTCTATTACTGACATTGCTGCTTGTATTTTACCTGTCCTTTCCAGGGTATTTTAATTATTTACTGCTTAATGACTAGTAGTGAGATGAAGCTGCCCTCTCACTCACAGGGGTTTTTTTCTTTGCTTCAAAGCTTTGAGAAGTCTTGGAATACTGTAGCTGGACTGGCAGTTGTCATCATAAACTTTCCTGGAGGCAGTGTTTCCTTTCAGTAATTGATAAAGGAGGCTGTTTCCAGAGGTGCCTTTCCAGTGTCACTGAGAGCTGCCAGGGTTGCATGTCCTCAGCCATTACCAATAATCTGGAGAAGCCATAGGTAAAGCAAACATGAAGCTGTTAATAAAAATATATCTTACTCTTCAGAGAATCATTCAGATTGGCTGGGATCTTAGCAGGTCGTTAATCCAACTGCACTTCTGTGGTAAATCGTCTGCACCACAGAACAGCTCCAGTGCTAGAGCGCTGCATCTGGTAATAAATTTATTATTGGAAGCTATGAAAAGTAAGGGGAACTGGGTGGAATCTGAATAAAATGTAAACACTGCCAAAAAAAGGTATTTAAACCAAAAACCAAGGCAAGCATTTGACATGTCTTAGCAAAAAATGTAGTTTAGTGAAACTAATCTGTGTCACTGTCACTTTCTCTATTCAAAAAATAATAATTATATTAATCTTTGAGGTTAACTACTAATATAACTAGTTTTCATTATTTCTATTGAAATTAAAAAACTCTTAAGCCCTGAAAAACAGAATTGCAAGAGTATGTGCCATTCATCCCTGAGTTTTCTGCTCCCTTCCCTTTCTGCATTTGGATATCCACTCCTAGACATTGAAATATTTGTGAAACCTGAGATGGGAGCATCCCACTGAGTGTGGGCCTGCTCTTATCCAGAGCCTGGAGCCTTACAGTGTGAGCTTCCTGAATACATTTTGCATCTTGGGTAGCCTTTGCACGTGGAAAGCACTTTGATGCTCTGCAAGCATGAAAGAAGGCTTGAATAATACTGTGAAGCAAGAGTTCCATTCTTTCTAAAATGGATGTGTGATCGTTCAGCTAATGGGTGTGTGATATTCAACATTGTTTATAATATTGTCCTCCAGATTAAAATTGATATATATCAAAAAATGTTTATATAATGAAACAAATCAGAAGGCAGTATCTGACAAATGATGCTTTCATAAAATGTGTTAAACTAAAAAGATAAAGGATTTTTAATTGTAAACCAGAATTTTGCATCTTGGTTCATTTGAATATGAATGTAAGACAGACAAGTTAGTGCAATTTTCATTTGGGACCTGTTTGGTTGTCATTTTTTTTTCCCCTTTGCTGGTCCACAGTACACCATTCCCAAAGCAGATGTCATTTCAGCTGCCTGTGGGAAAACCCTCCTGTTTGCAGCTGAGGAGTGCTGGCAGCAGAAGGGGAAGGGATTAGAGAGCAGCCAGACAAGCAGAAGAGGCAGCATTATCCCTACCTTGTGAGGTGTCTCTGGGAGAACCCTTGAAGCAAGCCCTTTTTAGAGCAGGTTTGATATCCCGGTGTGCTGGTGGTGTGCTACAGCGTCTGTGAACTTTCCTGCTGTGAGTTCCGCAGTCTGCACTGCCCTCTAGGTTTGTGTAGGTGTATTTTGAGTGCTTGAGCTCTAAGGCAAGTGATATAGGTCCTCAGAGGACAAGACTACATATGCTCTAATGCTCACTGGATTACTACAGTTATGATTTCCTTTTCAGACAACACACATTTGTTTAAGTAATGTAAACAGAAATAATGTATTGTCCTCTACAGTGCAGTACCTAGGACTAGCCTGGCAGTCCTTCACCCAGAGAAGAGAAGATAAAATACTGTCCTTTTGCACTGCAGTCAGTCCACCAGTGCTACATCTCAGGTTGTGTGAAGCTACACTTTCCTTTCCTCTCTTCCTTTCTCCTTTCTGTCCTCAAGCGCTCTACTTCTCAGGCATGACTTCAGCTGGCCTTAGCTAAGCAACTTGGACTCTGGGTAAGATCTACTGGTGTATTGTCAAACTGGAGGAATGGTCAGAAAACCCTATGATGAGCCAAAATGGTCATTGCAATATTCCTACGAACTGCCTACGTCACTTTGCTAAAGGTCACGGTGGAATCTTTCTGAAAAAGAAAAAAAAAAAAAACAGCTTCTCTAAAGTAAATTAATGTAAGGTTTTATCCAGTATCTTAAAAATATTCACTTTGATTGTTGGCTGATGGTTGGTTTTGTTTGAGATGGATATTGGAGGGTTATGAAACCACAAAATTTTATCTCAAATCACTTCTGAAAATTTTTTCTTGGTTTTTTTTTTTTCAGCTGGCACATGAATTCAGGTTATTGTATGTGAGAGCTGTCCCAGTGGCTTCTTTACAGTTCTTTACACCTCAGGAGTACAAGGTGGCTCAAGTGAATGAGAAGTGTTTGGTGAATGAGAGCCTTGTTTTATGTTTCTTGTGAACACACCTCTGTTAAACACTTTTGTAACAATCTCTGTGGCAGGCTTCAGTATTTCAGCATGAGTAGTGCTGTCGTAATTGAACATAGAAACTGAGCTTAATATAAGCAGTTCAAGCAGTTAGACTGAAATGTAAGCATATATCTTTGGAAAGATAATAGCATTTTTGTTTTTTATTGCCATTTACTGATGCTTCAACCAGATTTTGTGTTCACATTGTATAGTGGAATTACTGGTGGCAAAAGATGCTCTAGATTAGAATATAATATACTCAAAGTTTATTTTTCCTTTAAGTTGTTTTAATCTACAGTGGAATATTTTCTGAAGCCCTCAACAACTAGAATTAATTAGAATTAAATTAATTTAGAATTAAATGTGCTTCCTGCTTCTAGTGGTGCTGCTGGGGCAGGTTACCTAACAGACCTGTCACTTTTCTTGTGCAGTTGTTTCTGTGGCATTATTTTCATTGGCAAATATACAAGCTGATAGAAAAGAAAATCGTTAGGTGCTCTCAGTATTGCTGAGGCATGGAGCTAGAGCAGGTCAGTCACTGCATTTTGCAGATTGTGTCATTTTAAATTACCTGTACACTACTGGAAGCAGTCTGTGGACCTAATTAACATCTCACCTAATTAAAGTCAGGAATGTATGTAGAGAATTCTAGATCGTTTTGCACTGCCTTTATTTATTAAATACCACATTATTCAAATTTGAGTCTCTAATTTCAGTATTGAAAACTTCATGTTTGTGTGCTGTTTTCTTAAGTGGGAGTAACTTTTTTTTTTCCTCCTTCAAGTAATCAATGCGCTGCTGAATGAGTTCATTTTAATGCACTCAATCATGCCTCTAATGTTTGTAGCTTACGGGCGCAAGCATCAGTAATGCAGGAATGTTATATGGCTTTAGTTTGGGCCATTTCATAAAATATTCATGGAATCAAAAATGTGCATCAAAATAGCGGCTGGGAGAATTACATTTATGTGCCTGCTTTTATGGCAGCTTCACATTTAAACCCATTTGTGTTAATATCTAGTCAATCTTTCTACTTAAAAAAAAGGCAAAATAGTAGTCTCCATAGATACACCTCTTGGTTTGGTATCTATTTTGATGTAACAAATCTGTATTTTTGGATTGGGTTTTAAGAAGGAGAATTATAAACAAACTTTTAGATGATCTAAAAACATTTCTCTTCAATATTTACAAAATTACATTGAATTATTTTGCTTGAATGAACAGATTTATTTTTTTACTTTGAAGCAACTCAGCGAAAACTGTAGCACAAATCTGTCAGAATATCTTATATTCATATATAATTGTTTAAAACTGATTTTCTACTCTTGAAATTATATTGTGAGAATCTTAGCCTCCTACATTTAAGATTAAGCTATTACTGATGGGATTTCCTTTGTTATGCCCTAAATTATATTAAGCTGTAAAAAATTATAAAACTGTAAAATTTTAGTAGTGGTAGTACATATGATGTAAGAATTAGCATTCTGGGTTTTGATTCCTTTTATACGAAGAGAAGAGAGACATCAGAGATTCTCCAACTCCGTTTGGTCTCCACTTAGATAAATTCTTCATGGCAGTGTGAGAATAAATATACAATTGCTATTAATGTTGCCAACTAAAAATAGTTTTACTACTTTGTGTAACATTCTGCAAACAGATTTTTCAAACCTGGATTTCCTAGAAGTACCTTCTTGATTTTCTCTTTGAGTTCCTAGACCTATAAAAATACATTTCTGCAAACTGTTTCAAGTGATTTCTTTTTTATTTTTATTTTTCTTACTCCATTGTTTTTCCTCTCATTTTACTTTTTTTGGACTTTGTTTTTTTTTCTGTTCATAATGAAAGTAATTTAAAACTCTGCCTTATCACTGCTTAAGTGAGATAAAAATGCTCTTATTCTCAGAAATGTTCTGCAATTGGCTGATTGCTTTCTTTTAATGTTTTTCAAGATTTTCAGATGGTGTCCTTTGTATGTCTGCAGCCAACACTTACAGCAATTCCATGTTTAAAAATTAGAATGCTCTGGCCTGATCAGTTTCAGGTCTGGGGACTAAATTCACCTGCCCCTTGAAAAGATGATTTTCCCAAAACTTTTGAGTTTTACAGAAGCACAGAAGATTAAATGAATAGGCTGATGTGTCATTTGCCAATGACAACAAGGGATTTCAATTTATTTTCATGGAAAAATGAATTCCAAAGTCTAGAACATTTTACTTTCAATGAATTTGAGAAGTCTCCAAATAGCTTGTTTTGTTTGAAAGAGTCTTCAGTAAGCAAATTCCCAGCCATGCAAGGGCTTTCATGCCAGGAGTTCCATCTCTTCCTTGTTTAGGAAACTAGCAGGTGTTTTGGCTTTCTGTGCATCACTTTCTTTTTAGTATTTCTGTGAGGAGATTTTTTTACATTTTAATGCATAATCTTTCTTGATAATTTGGTGAAGCCAAAGGTAATAGAAATCCATTTGAATACTACCAAAAAAAAAAAAAAAAGTCATATTACTTTATAATTTTGAAGCTTGGTGTAGATGGATTGTTTCCAAAGAGGTTTCACTGAGATCTGCCAAAAGGAGTGTCAGGTCACAACTCAGGGTTAGGTCAGCTCTTGAGAACTATGGGGTGCATGGAATGTATAAATTCCATTTCTCATTTGATAGAAACTTTCTCATGGGGATACTGCAAGAGAGGAAGCTTGGGTAAGAATCACCACACCTGATAGTCCTAACAACCCGAGCAGTAGTAGTTGAGTAGTTGAGATTGCAAGTGTGTCCTGTTAAGTGATCATGTTACAGTGTGAGGAGAAACTCAGATACTGTTCAGCTTCATGGTGATACCACTATTTTGTTTGCTGCTTCCCATTCTTACTATAAGTTTTTGAGAAACACAGGAATCAAATTCTGTTAAAGAATCCATTACACATGTAGTGTATCCCAATGACTCAAATGTATGATAATACCCTTTCAAAAGAACAATCTATTTATTAATGAACTTTGGGGAGAATTCCAAAGAAGAGTCTGTATGTGCTTATGAGAAACTAAGTGAATAAAATGCTGGCTCTACCTATTAACATTAAATTTCAACTCAACTTTCCATCATTTGTCACAAACCCAACATCAGCTTCTTCAATATCTTAAATCTGCCTTTAGCAACTTGGATAACTAGAATTCTGTTGACTTCTGTGTTGGCTGTGCCCTAAGAAGTTAGCTGAACTGGATAGACAAAAGATCAAATTGGAAGCCTCTTGAGAATGGGCAAGGCTTTTCATCTGGTTTTAGCAAATCTACAGCTCTATTTTCTGTTACATCTACTGCCAGGGAGTCCATAAACAGTTTGTACTGGTTGAGATAATTTGCCATTGCCTTTCTATTTGTGCAGTCTGATGTCAAGCATGTGATATCTTAGAAAGAATTTATGGAACTTTTCCTATTTTCCCAGTGTTTTGGGCCATTTCTCCAATACCTGTCTCTAGTTGGAATGGAACTGAAGCCTGCTGTCTCCCCTTTCACCTGGCACTGCACTCTTCAGCACCTGTTGTCTCCTCTGGCATTCTTACACGAATTGTAGGATGTAGAGCCATAAAATTATTTGCCTATGACACTCATTTAATTCATTGCATCTTGAAAGAGGAGTTTCTTTTGCTTGTCAGTTTTAGTTGAACTCATTTTAATCATCAGAGAAACTTAATATGAAAATAAATTTAATTCTAATAAAGATGAGTTATGTTTTACGTTGCAAAGTTGAAAGCATGGTTATAAAGGGATAACATATGCAAAAGACAAATCTAAATTGAGTTAATAAGAGAAATCTGTCATAGCTGTTCTGCTGCCTCCAGGTTGGCTGGAGGCCTGGGGAGATAACCTCATTTTCTCTAGGAATGCTTAAAGAAGATCCTTCTCCAAGCTTTTCTCGCTTCCTTTCCTATGACTGGGAAACAACTTTTCTCCTTCCTGGTTCTTTTTGCAGTTTGAATTCAGCACTGTAAAAAAAGACTGCAAAACAACAGTAGTTCCTTGTAAATCACATCTCAGAAGAGGTGTAAACTACAGACATCTGAATGAACTTATTTTATGATTTGGTTCAGCTGTTAATAGAAGTACAGTTGTTATATTGATGGTCTATGGGACAAGATTCCTCCATCACACAAGCACAAACTTATGGAGGCAGGGTCACATTCACAGTTCTCCCTGCTACAGAATAGTCTTTGCTAAACAAAATACTGTGACCAGAATGCTTTCTTTAAAGTTATCTTTAATGTAAATAAACTTACCTGCTTCTCAGCTATACCCATTATGTATGAGGAAAAGCTTTTCTGTTGTTTCCAAGAGCTTTGAATTTTCATTCTCCAGCAGGTATGGAAATCTCCTAGATTGAATTTTATGCACAGAGGTAAATCCAGCTGAAGGTAGAGGAAAAACTACTTGAATGTGAAAATTAATTTAATTCTATCTTCAAACTTTTCTTTGCCTGTAATGTAAGTTTGAATAACTTACATTTGAAGACCTTGGTGTGTATTACTTCAGGCTCAATAATTAATCTATCAATGGTTAATGCTCTTGCAGTAAATCTATTAGATAAACTCATCATTGGCCTTGCAATAACTGTTGAATAAATTACTTTGTATGATAACTCTTTTTTCCATTGATTAATTTGTTTGAATGAAGATTTTTAGTTTTTCCCCAGAGTTTTGATACCTTCATTGTCTCCACTTCAAATCTTTCAGCACAGGTTTTCATTATGGAAAGCAAAACTTGAGGAATGGTTTCAGTTGTGATTATTTATGCATGGATGTGATTTTGATGTATGAGAACCACAGAGGCTTTATAAATCTAGAATAAATTTGTTTTCTAGAAGTCCTGACTTTGCATCTGTGGAACCACACCCCTTCAACATTGGGAATATACAGAAGAAAGCTAATTAAAAATGTGTTAAATTTAAATGAGAGCATTACTGGGTACTGTGAAATTTGACTCTATTTTCCAGTCATCTGTGAGTTATGTATTGAAGAGTCTTGAAAAATCTGTGGAATGTTTCACTGCAACTTACTTTTAATGATAAAGTTATTATGGGCTCCAAACTTTTACAATTTTTGTTGATGGCACTGATTTTAATTATGAATGACGTTTTTCAGGTAACATCATGAAAGCTGCTGAGCATTTTGAAGCATTTTATCAGCTAACAGAGGGCTCAGTCTGGAAGGACGAGACAGGCCGCACTTACACTTCACTGGCATGTCAGCATCTCTGGAGAATTTATACACTGCTAGCAGACAAAATGCTAGAAAATGAAGAATACCAAGAGGCCATCAAAACGCTAATAAAAGCTTTAAAGATGGCAAAAGAAGGTAGGTGGGAAATAATCCTTTCCCATTCCTTCATTCAATGAGCAGGCCATGATTTTCCCAAGAGTAAAGTAGAAAGTGTCAAGGGTTTGACTGGGTGATTATTTCCTATGAACCTCAAAGACAAATGCTATCAATACAGTTGCACATCTCACTGAAACAGAAATGCCTTCTTGCTGACAACAAAGAAACTTTTAGGTTCCTCAAAGCTTTATCTCCAAAAAAACCCTGACAATCTTGTGGGAACAATAATATAAAACTATGAATTCGTAATCAGAAGGTGAGGTCGCTGATTTTGATTGGCTAGTCCCTGTTCATTTGGCAGTTTTTGACTGATATTATCTGCTAGAAAAGCTATCTTTTCACTCTACATAGTTACTTGAAATTTGAAAAAAAATGGTTTTTATCAGAAGCAAACAAAATTTTTTATCTTAATATACATAAATACTTTTAAACCTGAAGTAAAAAATTATAGAATTGCAGAACAGCAGAGGTAGGAAGAGAAACCCCTAATAATCATAAGGTTGTCCTGAGCAGGCTGCTCAAGACTACATCCAGTCAGGTTTTGGTATTTCCACAGATGGAACCTCCACGACCGCTCTGTAAAAGATTTACCACTGTTCAAACATCCTCACAATGAAGAAGGTTTTTGTTTAAAGACCTATGAATTCAATATTTATCTGCAGATTGATTAGGTTTTTTAAAATGTAATAATGTATACCGAACATTTAATCTGTGACGCAGTCTTTGACTAGTAGTTGGAATAGACAGACTGTCAAAAATGGCAAAAAATGAAAATATTTTTCAAATTTTAAAATAAGTTCTTGGATAAATAACATTATGACTGTATAGATCATAATAAAAATTTGCAGTGTTTTCTACAGCTATTGTCTATAATATGTGCTTAAATTACAGCTACAGTTGAACTCCTCTTCCTAATATTAGGTGTAGTAACTAGTAGGACTGCTGATGAAATTCCCTATGGATGTCTTCTTATTTCTAGTGAAAACTGCTGGATATTAAGTGATTGTCAAAATGAATCTGATGTCTTTCCAAAACTTATTTTGACCAAACAGAAATTCCGATTCCTTTATTTCAAATTTCAAATCAATCACTTTCACAGCTCCCTGAGGCATGTATCACATGCACGATCTATGTGCTGTTCTCTTCAAATTTAAGCTTTAGGAACTTCTTTCTGAGAAGTTCTCCAGTCCTCATTCCAGAGCCATACTGGCTTCTGGATGTTATTGGTAATGTCCATTCTGTCCTTCTAGACCACCATCTGTCTTTATGTATTTTAGGAATTAGGATTAGATATTACCTGCTTCAGACTGTCAAATCCCCTTAAGAAAGGAAGAAAGTTTTTTATGTCCCTAGCAACTTTTAGCTTACTATTCTTCTGTGAAACTGTATTTCTGTATCCTTTTGTCTTACTGTGCCTTTTAAGAGATATTAAATATTGGAAAAGACCATCAGGTCACAGGCTTTTAATAATTGTAAGTAACATATTAAGTGCTATAGTAGAGCACTGCTATGGCCTCAGCAATTATTATCATTTCAGAGAGTAATAGAACTTGGTGTAGGCTTCTGTGTGTTTGGACAGAAAGTCTATAACTCTTAGCAGACAATCTCCCTTTTCACTGTAGCTATATTTATTTATGCATTTTATAAAAGACCTTGCTATGCATTTATTCTTCAGGTTGATTTTTCACCATGTATTGGTGAAGTAAATGTGTTGAAGCAGATGGTTATTGAGCAACAGAAAAATTGGAATTTTTGGTTATTTTTCATGTAATTTCATTTACAGGGGTTTTTTAATGGCTACTTATGTTCTGAAGGGAAAATTTTGAATATGCTGTGATACTTTAAGAACTACATAATTAGTTTATATTTATTTTCATATCAAATAGATGTGTTTTTTTTCCTGAAGGAGCCATGAAAAAGGACCAGCAAGCAATGTTTGCTAGACCAGTATCAATGAAATAAAACCTGGCATGCAAAGGTGGGATCCACCTTAGCAACAGCCTGTACAGAATTTTCAATAAGTACTGCTTGCAAGTATAAGTTACCCATTTTATTTTAAGCTATTTTACCCTACAGTAGCTAGTAAAACAAACAGCAGAATAAGGAAGATGAAACTGGTCAGCTCGTGGTTCTCTCTTGGTGTTTCACTAAGAGTCACATTAGCAAAATGTGTGGGTCAAGATACATTTTGTGTTTATATATTAAGGTTTATTACCTATTTGTAGCCACTTTTATATTGAGTGTATAGAGAGAGACTACTATAATTTTCTAATGTGAAGACACTAGGACCATGATTGAACAATTAATGACAGATAAACTTACACATGTTCATTTGATTGTACTTTCTTATTGAGAGATATTTTCTTTGCTGAATTTCCTTGGTGAATTCCATAGCCTCTATTTTTAATTATCTGTATTTATTCTGTATGTCTTCAGAAAGAGATAAATGGTGGGGGTAAGGAAAGGGAAAAATTTACTTCAGTATTTTAACACCTGTATGTTATTTAAGAACCTGCAAGAGTTGTCTGTGCCAGTGTAATTTTGTTCAGATCATGCTGGTAACTCTACTTTTAACCTTTCCCTTAGGAGGTGATATAAAGATGCATGGAGAAGCAGCCTATTGCTTAAGTCTGGCATATCATTTTTCTGGAGAACAGGAGACAGCATTAGCAGTAAGTTTTTTCTTTGCTTTAGCTTTCTCAATGCCTTCCTCTGCCTCCTCGACATGTTTGGCATTTAGAGAGTGGAAAAAACTTTGAGAGACCTGGCTCATGGACCTTTCATAACTTTATCCAGGTCTGTAGGCAGGGATCCATGTGCCTCGAGCATTTGCGGTTCCAATAAATTCCAGAACTGGAATTTCGAGGTTTCCATGTGCTTGGATCTGTAGAAATAATATAAATTTCCAGTTCAAGTTATACAAGACTAACCTTCCTTTTCTTGTACATATGCAAATATCAAACAGTCTTTATTTAATTAGATTTTTGTATAAAACACCAGTTTTGCAAATTAGTTTGGTACAGTGTATTTGTGAGCAACAATGATAAATATCTCAGTTCACACGCTGAGATTGTTAGAACATCAGTAATTTAGAAGAAATATGAATTGCTTTTGAAAAGCTGTAATGCTGATGCAATTCCTGCTGTGGATCCTTGAGTTCAAACCCCTCCTCTGATATTTCCCTTGAGCCTTAATAATTCTAAGACAGTGAGAGCTCTGCATGTTGAATTCCAGTCTAGAAAGAGGTTTTCACTGCTTCCTCATAGATCAGTGTGAGAGGAAAGATAAGCAGCACCTTGATTCTTTTGTGCCAGTCATCAATCACAGTCCTCCATGATCCTCTTAAAAATGTTCTGTGGAAAATAAATTTGAATATTTTGTTTATGATTATTGCAATTAATCAGGTGGATAATTACTCTTTCTGTTTGTTCTTGTAACTGCAGAATGATTCAGTATTCTATTAATGAACTTCTTTTATAGAGGTCATCCATTGTGGGTATTTGCTGTGGTGGTTTTTGTTTTGTTTGTATTTTCAGAAGCAGACCAGTAGAAGTCCCAGAATAAATTCAGCATGTGTATCAATATTACTTGCTTGGCTCTTGCAGTGTAGGAAGTGTTCTAGATTTCTGTCTGATTTCATTTTTTTATGAAATTTTTTAGAAGTTATTGACCACCTTTATACATTATTCTTCAGTGCTGAAAGTCCTATCTTCTGCTTAAATCAATGCTGGAAAGAGGGAGCCTGTTCTTAATGAATTGCAATTAAACTTGTAGCTGAATGTAAAAATACTTCAAAACTAAAAAGCTCCATATAATTTTATAAAACTGTATCTAATAGTTGCAATAGCAATGAGATTATGATATTTGATCTCTTACAACAAAACAAGATGATAGATTAGACTAGAATTTTTTGTACTTCAGTTTACCTGAAATTGTTTTTTGCCTGAAAAGTATGCTGGCATTCTCACCTGAGCAATTTTTCTCAGGATCTTGGAAATTTAAGTTAACTTTTCATTTGACATAATATACTGTGTGAATTCTGAAGAGCAGCAAGACAAACAAATGTGCTAAATAACGAAGCCTGCATCTTAATCTCTCCAGAATATACAAAGGATCAAACTTCCCTTTTGGCTTTGAAAGAGGCAAAAATAGTAGTTTTCCTGGCACTGTTTCCTCCGAATCAATTTTGACTACATTTTGTAGGTATTCCTTTCCTTTCATTGCTCTCCCATGTCTCCTGTCAAAAAGTTACAGCAATCATTTGGAAATTGCATTTCTTTTTGTTGCATGCTTTTCTTTTTTTAAGGAAGCTTCTGAAACCCTGAATTTTTTAATGTACTACTACTCATTTTAAATATGTAACCAAGATGTAGTACCTAATTTTTTTAGTCCTACAAAAACACCCAACAGTTAAGGAAAGCAATGTGCAAGGGCAAGAAGGTCTCTGTAGTACAAAAATAAATTATACATTATGTTAAGAGTATAAAATGTTATTTTAACAGTAATGGAAATACCAATACTTTTCAGTGGTAATAATACAGTGGCATTTTCTAATATAATGGCATTACTGATTATATTACATGAGAAACTTTTTAAATACTTTTGTTCAAAAGATACACTGTGTTCTATGGGATGAAGAAAAAGTGGTACCATTTTAGCTCCTTTTGCCTTTTGCAGTGATCAATATAGACAGCAGTAAAATATCAGTGGTTGACAGTACTGTTGAGCAGAAGTTGACTTCACTCTCCAGTTGGAAATCATTGCCTAAAATTTGCCCTTCTGTTCTCAGTTTAATGGCCTCTGTATCCAAGGGGAGCTCAGATGCTTACGGAGATGAAATCATTGCCTCCTGTTCCCAGGGGCCCACTGGTTATCATTACACATAACATGCAGACAATACTGCTAGGAGCCAGTTTGCCTCATGGTAATATGTAGTTCATCACCAGCTTCTGTAGCATGCTAAAGAGGTCTTGCCACACAGCTTGGGACTATTCGGATGTAGACTCAGGGGTCTCAGCAGTTATTTCCCTGCTTTGCATCAGTTTTCATCTTCTTTATCCCTTTGTGCCGTGGTCCACCTCAGGCAGTCTCCTTCTAGGGGAATCTGAAAGGAGCAGCTGTTACAGGCACCATTTCCTCCAATTGTTGCCACTTGGTTCCTTTTGCTCTTTAGCCTCCCTCCCCCAACATGCACACACAGGATCATGCATATGAACTTGTTTCTCTTTCATTCATGTCTTCTAGCAGGGCAGAGAAGCATATGTTCAAAATAGTCATTATCTGATGCAGTAATTAAAGACTGAAATGATTAAGCTGCAGCCTATTCTATTAAAAAATGCAGTCACTTTGTATCAAATGGGCTGGTTTTGTTAGAGAAGGTTTTTTATTTGCTAGGGACTTGGTGTTTAACATAATTTGATTTGGTGTATAATCTGTATAAATTAGTTTAATTTGATTTGATATATATGATTGATTTCAGTGGAGCTACTCAGATGTAAAAATGTAAGTGTGTGCAAGTTTAAAAGCCTGAGAACTAATTACGTTCAATAGCAGCGGGATATGTTCATAATATTTTTCATATCCTCTGGTTTATAATCAAGCCTAATGGTTTTTCCACAAAATATTAATAGTTCACATTATATGGATTTCATCTTAAACATTATAGATTTTGTCATAGAGAGCTCTCCATCTAGGCTAATTTTAAAATAAAAGTTACTGTTTACTTGTTTTTTCCTCAGACTCACACAAGCAGAGTATTACGTGAACCATTTGTGTCATTAGAAATCTTGCATAAGGTATTATAATCTAATGCTTAATGTGGGAATTTTTTTCTTAGACTAGGCTTTCAAGAATTCTTTGAAATGTAGGGTATCATGGATTTTTTCTCTTTCAATCAGGGTTGCACCCCAAATCATAAGAAAAAAATCCAATCCTCATTCCTCATCTAAGTGTTAGGGTTTTTTCTAGGTGTTGCTTTATTTTGGCTATTGAATCCTGTGCTTCAAATATGTTACAAATTTAAATAATAGAGGCTGTGTTCATGAGTACTGATACTCATGCCCAGCTAAATGTGGTAATTTATGACATAATGCTATCTGCATGAATTGTCAGAATTATGATACACAAGCCACAGGCATAAAATTATCAAGAAAATTTATGGACTTGCAAAGACATCTTCACATTCAAAATGATCCTGTTAAAGCAATCAGAGGTGATTAATGGCCATAAACTTAATTTCTGTCAAAGTCTGTGTCAAAATGATTGGGACTTTTGTCTCCTTTCATGCAGCTGGGAAGAATATGAGTAGGGTGCAGATATTCTGAATTTGTTATGTACAGTCTATTTTATCTGATTACATCAATTATATCTCATTATATGGATTATGGCCATATGGATGGATGGATGGATTTGGTAAATCAAGGAGGATTTTGGCAAGTAAAAGACCTCCAAAAGGTAGAGGGAATGTTATTCTCTTTTCTCCCAAATATTGAGTAAGGTTGTTGAGAAGAATGAGCATGTGAAGTTAGAAGGATGAACTTCAAGTCAGTGGTGTCTGAGTAGACCGCTGAGCTTGGGTTTAAGCTTGCATTATTGTTACTGCAAAAAACCCTCTCAAATGGAGATTCACAATACACATCCAAAATTAATGAAGTTATTCCAAACTTCCTTGTTTTAAATCAGCCATATTGTCCTTTATTCATCTCTAAGTGATACTTAGTCATTAGTAATGAAGTATAACATTTTCAGCTTAGCAAATGACATTGCATGCTTGGAAAAACATCTTAGCATGCCAGTTTAAGAAATCTCATCATTCCTAAAGGCTCCACTTTCATTGAAGTTATTTTTTAACTGTTTTTAAAACTATATTCATATAGGAATCTAGTAGTTTTCATATCTGAGGAATAAAACCCCAAAACTTCGAGGCTTCTTAGAAGGTAGGCACTTCTGATTGATCTTGACATTTACAATAGATCATGTACAGAGAAAGGAGTGGCCCAATTTTGAAACTGATTAAATTTCATGTTCCTGAAGGGTCCCATTGCTGCTAGACACTGGTGAAGATAATACAAACAGAATTATGTGAGAGAATTAATATTGGGAGTGAACTTTGTACTGACAAAATATACTGACTCAAATGGTGAGAGAATTAAGAAATTAAAAATTATTTATGTTGACAATACTAAAGAAGACCCAGAACTTCAGGAAAGAGATTAATGTTGGATCATTCAACCAATCTTTTTGTTGTTAGTTTAGCACTTAATTCTTAAAGTGAAGGACAGTTCTAACTTCTTATTTGGACATGAGGGTTAACAGTCTCTTAGTGAAGGAAGGATTTCTTCTGTTGGTTTAAGGTAAACAAGATTTTTCCTGTCTTAATCAGTTTCTTGAAAACCTGGGGGAAAAGGGTGCTGATTATGCCTGAGATGCAGCAATGCTACTTTCATTCAATACTTTTCCATACACCACAGAGTTTTGCACCTTGGTGTTATGGTGTCCACTACACTTGCCTTGAAACATGGTGTCATTTTCCTTTTCAGTCTGTGGTTCAGATTGCATTTTGCTTGGCTAGTAGCAGCACAAAAACTCCTTTCAATAATGTGTATTTTTGTCAAGATAAATGTGCCACAAGAACATCATCTGTAGGAAAACACTCTAAAATGCAGTTCTTCTGCAGAATTACAGTAGTCTAGTTATACAAAAATTATACAGCATGAGAAACAAAAAATATTAAGTACGTAAAAAATCTGTTACCTGATGATGAGAAGTATCACAATTCCATGTTTTCCCACAGAAACGGTGAAAATAAATGTTCTAGCAACTTGTTGATATTGACTCTGCTCTTGTTCAAGAGTCTCATGTCCCATAAGAATGGCTGCCAAAACACCATGAATCTCATGAATGGCTGGATCTCCATCTCATCCATTACAGTTTTCAATTTACTTATTCATACACCCCAAAAGAGTAGGACTACTGCAGTGAGTTGAAAGTTTGAGTGCACACTCCATTAGATAAATCTACAGCACCTTTTCAGAATGTTAGAATTATCTGACCACTGGTGTTCTCAAGAATCTGAATACAATTTGGTGACAGAAAGTTTAAAACCTCAATCTTGAGGGCTATGCCTGGAAGGCATGGTTTTGTTTGTTTCTACTTCTGAAAAAGTATGAAAGATTCTTCATTTATATATATTTATAAGATTACATAGCTTTACTTAAAATATATATATTAAACATCCTGCATTCAGAACTTCTGCTATTTAACATATCAAATGTGGTTTCCCAAACTTCAAAATCTATATCTGGTAGTATCTTGACTCTACTTAAAAATGATAAATTGTAATATTTTATTATTATTTATCTTTACACACACATGCAGGCATTTACACACACAGACACACTTTCTGTAAGAGTATGGAAAAGAACTGGGAGGGAGTGCAGTGCAGAATTAGTAAAAGTATATTTACATCATAATAGACATTCTAAGATCAAGAGAATTCTTTGTATAACTCTGAATTATTTCTGAGAAAATTGTTCCTAACTGTTATGTTTGAACTCAAAAGAAGCAAACTGCCCTTACTGGGAGTTCGCTCAGCTCTAATATCTTGAAAAATTGAGGACAAAGCCATAAAAATTCCTTGAACTGCTCTGCTAGGGAATGAAAGTATGTTTACATCTGGTTTCCACAAGACATGGTGGGCAGAGCACTTGGCAGTCATGGAGCCTCAGCTTAGCTCTCATCTTTTGCTACTGGAGTGGAGCAGCCTCTGTGTGCTCTCTGCTGATGTGGCCACTGCAGGTGGCTCTTCCCTGTGCTTTCCCAGGCAGGTTAGCAGCCAGACTGGGGACACAGCCAGACAGGGTCTGGTTCTGGGAAAGAAGGTTACAGTTAGCTTGTCCTGACTCAGATTTCTGAAACTCCAGGAAGTGTCTCCTGTCAGTTACAGGGTGTGATTTAAGCATTTTCTCTAGATTCTATTGAAACTTGTTTTAGAGTAGCCAACAAAATACGCTCTTTTTTTTTTTTTTGTCTTTTTTTTTTTTTTTTTTTAACACCTGCCAATGTAAAGTTTCCCCTCCTTTCATTTCCACATTGGATTTCTAGCTTAGGTTTGCTGTACCTGAGAACCTAAATGCTCTACATGATTGAGGGAAAGGGACAGCCACAGCATCTCTAAGTCCATATATTATGTTATCTGGTAACATACAAGATCTTAGGAACTGCCAGCCCATTAGTGCACTTGCATTAGTGAAATTGCACATTCTATACCCAGGGCTGTAGCAAATGGCTGAGGAACTGCAAGAGAAATTTTCTAATTCTATTAGATAATCTACTTACAGGAGTCAGACTCTTAATGTGTTGTGAGAAAGGAAGCATTTGTACCCACACTGTACAAATGCAAGGATTTCAGTACTTAAATGCAAATGTATTCATAATCTGGGAGGTTTTGTTTTCCAGTGTATAGTTAATTCTAATGAACATTATAAAAAAATCTGTAAAGTAAGGCTTTTGAAATTAGATTGGTTTCTCAAATTGGTACGGTTCAAGCTACAGCAATTCACTTATTAAATATGTGTTTAAATTTCAATTCAGTTATTCTCAGTGACTTTGGGGAGACAAGTCATATATTCTGGTATTAGCAAATGCTTAACAACTTTGCTTCATCAGAACCATCGATGGCTAAATTAGAGAATAGGTGTTGATTCAGACATTAGATCTTGAGGAATTTAAAATTTATCCTGTGATAGATAAATGACCTGAGAATTAAAATACTGAGGCATGCCTGTGTAAAACTGAGAGCTTGGTGCTTCCTTGCTAGAAGCAATTTGTTTTGCTGTTTTGCTTTCAGGTTATGTATTATTTCAGAGCTGATCAAAAGAATTGGTAGCAAAGTGTGAAATAAATTGTACTTCTAAAGAAATCGATTTCACATTTCTTGGTGCTTTGAATGATTTTAGTAATATTAATATTTAAAATATTTCTGTCTGAAATCTTTTTATGACTGCATATACCAATGAAGGTCCTCATTTCATTCAGCTGTTTTTTATACTGGTATATTACATAGTAAACTTTGTAGAAATACTATCTTTTAGCACTGAAATGGATGTGAAAGATCTCAAGTGTCTATTTGCATCAAGTTTTATTCAGTCAATTAGAACAGTCTATTAATCCTTTTACTGCATTACGTGGGTTAAAACTTGAAGAATATAAGGTTTTCAGCTGAATGAGATCCCTTCCTTAACTTCTATATTGGTTTGCAGAAAAGTACCCACTACATTATCTAATTTAAATTGGTTTTATACTTTCCTAGTTTATCTCTGCAGTTTTTATCATTGTTATGCAAATTTTAACTGTTTGTTTGTTTGCTTACTTGCTTTTAGCTAGGAAAACTTTGTGTATTTAAAAATATCTGTTCAAGATATTAGTAAGCATGAAGCAGAATATTTCTAGGTGCTTTGTCTAAGAAGTAATGAGCATTTAAACATGCAGATATATATTATGATACTATTGTCTTAGCAGTCTACAGTGATCTGACAGCCAGGTACATTCATGTAGACACAACAATCTGATAAAAGCAGTCCAGACATCTAGATCACAGTGCTGCTATACAAAAACATTTCTTAACAATTCACATTATTGCACTTACCCCAATTTCCAGTCCTGTCCACCCTTTTCTCATTGTTTCTTCCCCTGGCTCTGCCTTTGTCTTTTATGTATTTGCAGAATCTCATTTTTCCTTTACAAGTCACCTCCATCTGCTTATGTGTCAGAGTGGCCCTGGTGCCACACATCACATAGAGGAATTCTCAAGATGAAGGGCTATATTCACATCACTACTTCTGTCTCAGCACTGTTTCATGCTTGTCACTGCTCAGCACTCAGCGCCACACTGCCTTGTTTTGTCAATAACCATTTATTTGTTGCTGGAATAGTAGCAACCATTACATCTGACCTCCCTGTTTCATCAATTATGAATAGATTATTGGATGTGAACATCTGCAAAAGCTTGCTGTTGAACTTACCTCCTGGCTGGGATTAGATAAAGTATTAAACTGTTGTTTATTGTCAGGCCAAAACTCTACTGGGAAGCCAGGGAATTCCAGGACTAGCAGACTCCCATCAGCAAGCACCAAAAATTGTTTAGTATTGCCACCGTTTCCCATAAGATCGTAGCCATTTATTATTTACACTTATTACTAGTTGTTATAACATACTTGATAAAAGCTCTTGGCAGGCACAGTGTTTCCAGCTATTGTCACATCTGTCAGGATGGAAAGGATACATAAACTGTTTTTTCCTCTTATATTGCTGTTAAAGGGTAACAGATGAAGCTTCTTCACTCCAGACTGTTAAGCCATGCTTTATTTTGAAGAAATATGTCAACAATGGCTGGCTTGGAAAACATTACATTCCTGTCCTAAATATAGATTGCAATAACCCTTACTAGGGCAATGTCTTTTGCAGTGGAAATTTCAAATTGTAGAATAATAGTAAATGAAAATACTTGGATTTACTGTTTGCATAGTTTTTTGCTCTGAAGAACCTGGATGATTTTTTAAAAAAAATTTTCAAATATGAATGAAAAACAGAACCCTTTAGGGAGGTATAGGAAATAAGAAAATTATTACTTAATTCCTGCAAAGTTGTTGCGTAAAGAATCAGAATTGATATAATTATTGGTGGCATGGAAGGCCAGAATTAAGGACAGCAAGGCAGAAACAAAAATTCTTTCCAATCATCTGTACATTTTGTCTCTTTAAGCTTTCTGTGCAGCAAAATGAAGCATACGGGGTGAACTCCTGACCTTGTGAAAGCCAATAGAAGTTTGCAATTACTCCGGGGAAAGGAACTTTTTCAATTACTTACTTGTATTTACATATCATCCGTTCGAATCAAAGCAAAATACACATGCCCTGAGTATTATACGAAGCAGACAAGACTTGATACAGGCAAAGAGCCTTAGGTCTGATCTTGATAGACTCTTAAGGAATGAGTGAAATGTTTGTCTTCCCTCCCTTAATCCTTCAAGCAGATGCACACACAAGTAACCTGAAGCATGTGTTGCTGAGTGTTTGTAGAGCATGAGGGTAAATACTGCCCTTGATAGCCCAGTAGATGAGGGGAGGAGGAGTGAGGACTGCATTGGTTACCCACAGGAAGAGTGGAGCCAAGCAGCACCTCATAGCCATGCCCTAGTCTTCAACAGGGGTATTCCCCTTTGACATTTTACTTGGACAGACTTCTACTACTTCTACTTCCCTCCCCTGTCCCTGATCTCCTTGCTCCAAGATGTGTGCTTATGCTATGCATTATCCAAATAAAGTCCCTGGACCAGGAGCTCTGGAACAGACCAGTTTGGCCAATTCCAGCTGAATTCTTTCTGTCTCTGCAAGAAGATGGACACCATTTTGTGGATTTCTGGTGATTTATCCAACACTATAGCCAGTGTAAGTAGATGTGGCTAAGGGCAAGGAGTTAACATTCACTGGACTGAATTGTAGTGAATTTTAGAATTTTGGTGAATTTTAGTTGTGCTTAAAGACGGAGAAGTAACAGTTCAGTCAACTCAAGGAGTGCTGCCTCTTTCCTGGGTGTGGCACCCAGTTTCTGGATCCTGAACCATGAGCATGCAGATGAATATGTGCAGCTTCTACCCTGGATGCTCCCTATGCCTGAACATGTTTAGCATTGAACAAGGTGTGGCCTGCCATGCAGCTGATACTGGTGTGTAATATTCCTGGGATCAATGAGCTCTGCTCCTTGTGATCAATACATTTCATCAACAATACAATTTTCTTTTGCTATCCAGCCTCTCCCATGCTGTGTTGTGACAAAAATGAGAATACATCCAGGTTTGTATTGTGAAACTTTTGTTTGATCTTACTTGGCATGGCCACAGTTGTGTAACCACTCAAATTATGGTAATAAAATTTGTAATTTTTAAATATGCATTTCTGAGGCATCTACTGGTCAGAGTTCCTTGAACTGCAAAGTGCCTATACATACAATTCTATTGTCTCTTATTTTCACTAGACTGTACCAAAGTGATTATTTAGCAACCGTCAGAACTGTGTGGTTTTTTCTGAAAGTATTTAAGAGGTAGGAAGTGGTATGAGTCCTGTAGTCTCACTCAACTGCATTGTCTGTCCACCCACACCTATTGTTGGCTTCAGAAAAATACTGTCAGATGCTGGTAGGCAGGCTGGGCCTTAGCCTGCCACTGCAGTGCCTGTCAGGAATCATTAGCTACTGATCTCTTTGACTAATGGTCCAGTTGATAGTCTGATTCATGTTCAAGATCTGTAAATGAGGCAGAAGCATCTTTCCTGCTCACCAGCTGTGAAATGGCTAAACACAGCTAGATTTGCAGAAATCAAAATAAATGTATTTCCAATAAAGTTTGGCAACAATATCAAATCTAAAGCTGAGAGCAGAAGTATGTTTTTGTGGTTTTTTAAGTTACAGTATTATAAATCAGTGTTATCTCATCGTGTGCTTGTCAGAGAAATGTATTTTACCAAAACAGTGAAATGCTGGTAGTAGCATTAATCTCGTGTTGATTGGGATAGATGTTCTTTATTCAACATAAATTCATACTTTCAATATTTGCTCTTTTGTGCATTATCCCCAGATGTATCAGTGTTCATCAGAGCCTCTTTTGTCTGAGTCCTGCATACACTAATGGGGTGTGTGTGCCTGGTTTTGTGTACATATAAAAGAATTACAGATGTAACAACAATAAAAATAAAGGGTGAGATTTTGGATGGAGGAGGTTCTTGGAGGGGGAGCTCCTGTATCTGTTTTATATTAATGGAATAAGCCCTGGAGGGTCAGCCTGGCATAATGCCAAGGTAACTGAGAAGTAAATCAGAGAGAGCTCACTAATATTTTTCTTGGAAAAGGAGGTAAATATGAAATTCACCACTAGCTAGAGAATTAGTGTGAGAGCCATACCACAAACAAGCTCTAGTTTGTGAATTTAAGCAGAGCTTAATACTTTTTTTCTGCTGTAATTGTAGACACAACAGACTTACAAAGACATGGAAAGAGAGTTGGTTTTGTGAATGGATGCTCTCACAGGAGCTATCCTGTGGTCTGTTATGTGGAAGACAAAGTTGAAGTCCACTTCAACTTCTACCTTCCCACATCCTGCATGAAGGACGAAATGTGATTGAAACCCACTGCATTAGACTTTGACTTTCATGTGATTTGGGTTTTTTAAGCTAGTGTTTCCACAGACCCTCAAAAGTAAGAATTCTGAGATAGTCATGTTCTTGGTCACATTGGTCCAAAAACTAATCTGTGAGCAGAATCAGTGTAGGTTTTATAATTGCTATATTGTTAAACTTAGGTTACATTTTTTATATAGAGATAGAAAGAACTGTACATTATTCTAATCTGTCCAACCTCATATACAACAGTCTTTTCCAGCTGATTGCTAGTAGTATCAAACTGTCTTTGAAACAATCTGGAAATTTCATAATTTTATAATGGAGTCTAGCATGATCAAGATAAATCTATTGTAATGGCTTCCTTCCTCAGAACTCTTGTTACATGGCTAATTCTAAAACAAACAAACAAAACAAAATATAAAGTTAAAAACAGACATTTCACCCCTTTGGTAAGTCTAAATCTCTGGAAACTTTGTCTAACTTCTGAGAAGGGAATTTAGCTAAATGTGTGTAATACCCAAATTTGGTTTAACATACATTACCAGTATAGATTCTTACGTAATCTCATTCTACTGCACTGTTGAATCCCTATTTACACATTGTTATATATCTATTATTAATGAATAAATGAATTAACGAATAACTACAAAGAACATTACCAAGATGACATTTTCAAACACAACATTTGCTATAGAATACTGCAGCAGAAGCATCTTACCTTAATAAGATGGTTTTTCTTTTGTTTTCTGGATTTTTCCCATCCAGTAAAACTACACATTTGTGTAGGAGTTTTCAGCATTAATTATTAATTATTCCACCTCTTCCTTGGATGTCATTTTCCCCTGCACAAAATGGCTTTTTAATATATATATATATATATGTATATGTATATGTATGTATATATATATAAATATAAAATACTATTTTCTGGCTATGCTTCTGTCTGAAGGCAAACTTTCATTGGGGACCTATAAGTTCCATGAGATCCAAATGGTTAATTTGCCCGATATTTATCCACTTCCCGGAGAGCTAGCTGATAGATGACTGGCAGAGCCCTGCCCACTCAATACTCTCTGCCATGTGCACGTCTTTTCCTGTGTGGTATCCATAGGAAGCCAGTTAGATGGATTGGTTGTTCCTATCCCATAAAAATATTCAGGAACATTTTCATGCCCATTTGTTGGTTTTAGGCTTTTTACAGTTTCTAGCAGGCATCACTGTATTGATTCCACTTGATTTTCCAGCATGTAAACTTTATAATTTTTTTGTTTTAAATGAAAAGTAAAAATGTGCTGTATTTTCAAAAGACTGGATGAAATCCTCTAATGCCTATGTGTTTAACCATCACTTTAACATATTCTATCTGTTCCTCTTTTTCTGTCCTGAAATGTTTCTATCCTGAGTGTTGAAGGTTGGGCATACATCACAGAAGAGGAAAACCCTCTTCACTTTCACATAAATGGATCCTGGGCAGTTGTGGCATCCAGGGCCACTACACATCTCCTTTCCATCAAGCCCCTGTGTCCCTTTCTGTGTCCCTATATGTTACCTGAAGCTGGAGGAATCATTTGAAATACAGACATAAAGAGTACATTTTCTATGGTAATTTATCAATATTTCCTCCCTTTCATGAAAATGATTGAATTAATGTTATTTGCTCATTATTTAGAATTAAATATCTGATTTGTGTAGAGTAGCAGTATCCTGGGACCAAAATGCACACTTTTCATCAATATGAATGAGTGGCTTTATTTATTTACTTCCTTCTTTGTCACAGCTGTTGCAGCAATACAATGAACCAACTTTCTACTTCAGCTATGATTTGTATGATTTTGTATTCAGTATGATTTGTCCTTGGTTTATCTGTACTTTTCAGGCTTTTTGATATCTTTAATAGAAAAAAAAGTATTGTAGCCAAAGCCTTAGGTTCCTAAGTCACCTTTCTGTGCCAGATAGCAATGACTGCAGGCCCTGTGTCCAAGTTTAATATTGTAGAGGCCAGTTTAAAGTAGGAACGATTTCAGCCCAGCACATAACATTTGTGACACCTCCTGACACTGTAATAGCAGGGTTTCTAATATGGGCACAATTATTACAACAAATGCTGTAGGTCCCCTGAGTTAAATGCAATACCAAGAATTATTTCTCAGACACCTGTGGGTTTCTGCCACCATATCCTGGGTTATTAGAAGGATGTACTGCAGGCACTGACAACATCATGTATGTATTCAATTTAGGGAGAGTTCTGAACTGATGTGACAACTTCCTAACAGAGGTGCCTTTGTACTCTTTCTGTCACACCTAATGCATTGATAACTCAATTGACAGTGACCTGCAAGGATAGGATGCAACATTAGAACACTACTGATAGGAAAGTACTTGAGGGATGATAAATAGGGCAGTGCACATTAATAAATGCTACTTTTGGTGCACGCAGAGCTTGTGTAGCTAAAGAATGAGAGCCATGTCCAGGGATGCTGCTGCATGTAGTAAAACTCTTTCAAGAGCTAGGAAATCTGAGTGATGGAAACAGCAATGGAAATTGTGACACCCGCAGCATTAGCACACACAGGTTGTCTTCTCCTGAACCATGCACTTTGCCAGTGGCAGGGGATACGCTCTTAGTAGAAAATGCCCAATCTTTTACCTCAGTATAAATAGACATCCTGGGGCATGCAGGGTACTGTCATATGTCCCTGGGCATCTCCCATCCCCCTTCAGAGCTGGTAAATGACATTCACTACTCCTTTCTTGGAAATGTGCAAAAAGGATTTCCATAGAGAGTCTTTGGAGATTTCCTGTTTTCTCATGTGTGTAATAGATTGGGTCAAGCAACAAAGAGGAGGGATGAAAGAGTAAGATTTAATTTTATATGCACTCTCCTGTCATCACCACTGGAAAAAAAAAAGGGATGAAAAGAGAAATTCTGCAATACAGGTGATGTCAGTGTTAAATTAAGATCATGTGTTTTTATGCAGCAGCTGTAGGCCTGCAGTTATGGGAGGGTTCATAATAATAGAGTAGATTCCAACCTAATGTTAACAAACTTCTTATGTGTGAATAATTAATCAGAAAAATAGCAGCATTATCAACAGTACTTTCAGCCAACATAGAGTAAATGTATAACCTGTAATTTATTCCGTTTTGGGCCATCTGAATTGTGCTAAGATAAGTTGTGACAGAATAAAGAAAGAAAAATAATACTGAGTGGTATTTCAGCATATCATTCTAAAACACTATGAATGCAAAGGACACCATCTTAAGTTATTGATTATCAGAAACTCATAAAAGCACAGGCTCTTGAAATCTTTTAAATTATGGATAAGGAAATTTATACTGCAATTTATACTGAAGGAGTACCTCTTTGGTCTTTTGCAAATTGCCAAAATACAGAGACATAATTGCAAGTTACATCTTTTTGATTTGTAATTATTGAGTAGTTTCAAACAACTATAAATAATGATCAAAACCCTAGTCCCATTATGGCTAATTAGAGAACAGTTGCAGAAATGGGAAGGCTTTAATTTTGTTCTGCATGGACAGAGGGATTGGGAGGGGAAGAAAAAGTAGAAATTCCTATTGGGATATTTACTGGTTTTATCTTCCTGTTTCACAGGTTCTGAGCACCTCTGTAGAAATCTTCACAGCCCTTTGTGATCCTGCTGGCCTGGGCAGAGCATATGCAGCTGTAGCCAAGATCCTGGCAAGGTAGGTTAGCACATCCTTGTCTGACTGTCAGTGCAGATTCACTCAGCTGTGAAAGACTTAAATTGTTAAGAGGTCTGTCGCTTCCCGTTACTGACTGCTTAAATTTTAAGCAGTGCCCTTCTTGCAGTAAGTGACCCTTTCATCGAAAGTTGTTTTAAACTGTTACACATTTTTTTAAGTGTATGGGTCTAGGTTTTCTTTGCCTGTAAACTGTAACATGTCCTTTTTCTTCCACATTTGGAGGGCTTTTTAAGTGTTGGCTTTTTACCTTACTGGAAAATAGAAATGCAGACCTATTTTCCAGGTTAAGAAAGAGAGGAAACCTGGAAGAATGTAGCAAGCTTCAGTAGGTGTCTCAGTGTAATATTTTCTGAACTGTAAGTTTCCATTTATTGCACTCACTTCTGTGGAGGCATTTCTGGTTTGTGCATGTGTAACTAGGTTGTAAATTTGTTGCAAATACATTGCTTCTGTTCAGTATTTTTGTTTCAGCATCTGGCATTAAAATCTTCCTCCAGGTGAATTAGTTCAGGTACCAAAAATTTTGACAGAAAGTAGTCTAACGAAATTGTCAGATGAGATGGGAATAAAGAGATTAAAGTGAAGATTTCAGCTTATTCTTGATTGAATTTTGATGATTATGTTTGAAGATCTCAGTGCATATGATGCATGAGAGAGCTTGGCAACTGTTTATGGAGAGGGACTTGTCGCCAGGTTTATTTCAGTGTGCAGAGTAAATTCTCCTCTTTGAGTCAGATCCCTTGTCTCTTGGCCTTACCCAAGCACACAGGAATCAGCCACAACCAGAGTCCTCTTCAGCTCTCACATGCATAATTCATGTCTACATGTATTCTGAGCATCCTAAATAAGGACATGGGAAAAGATATTCAAAAAGACACAGAACAGACTAAGAATACGAGGTCTCAGTTTTAAACCTCTCTTAAAGCCTAACCAAGAAAGATTTAGTAGCTAAAAAATCAGCTGTTGCAATGAGTGGCTTTGCAATGAGTACACAGTTTTCTGAGCTCTTAGTGCCATTCCTGAGCTCCTTGTATTCTCAAAAAACAGCAGTCTAGGTAGAGACTGGGTTAAGATAGTCAAGAGAACATCCCTGGCAAAGCATGTATATTAATTTCCTTTCTGTGATTTAGGCATTCTGGAATGAGGGCACATGCATTTATTTACTCAGAAGGTGCAGGTTTTGAGATCTTTCTGAAGTCAGTTTGTTAAACCCTTCATCTGAAAGACCATGCCAGTACAATTCCTTTCTTAAAAGCAGACCTAAAGACAGAGTGGCTAGTGATTTTCCTCTGCATCAAGTCTGTATTCCACACCTTCTGGGAGCATTCTTTATTTATCCAGGAATGGACAGTCCCAGTGCTTTCCAGTTGTTCCAATTTGAAAAAGAAGGAAAATAGTAGATGAGGAGCAGTGGAAGCAGATACCAAGAGCAGTAAGACTCCTCAGTTTAGGATTTAGGGCATTCTCCTAGAAGAGGAATATTCTGATTAATTCAGGTGAAGGAGGGGTTCAATCTCATGTATAGGATCAAGGATTTAATCAATTGAAGAACAGATTAGAAAATAGATTGGGTCTTCTTGGTGAAGACCCAACCATAAAGCCTTTCTCTGGAAAATGGCTGTTGTAGTACTTTTTGTAAAACCCATCTGCTGGTTTTGCCATGAGAGCATTTACCAAGTTAAACTCCTTACATATGTACCTGGTTTGTTATATATAGATAGGCATTTACTGTTCAGCCCTGTAAAATATCGTGATGGTTCTCAGCAACTTTCAGTTGTTTGAGAAACTTATATGGAGAAAAGTCTAGGGACCTATGAATCACAGAATGATAGAATCATGAAAGAGCTTGGGTTGGAAGGGATCTTTACAGGTCAGCTAGTCCACCTCCCTGCAGTGAGTAGGGACATCCTCAACCAGATCAATTTGCTCAAAGCCCCATCCTGGCTGGCTTTGAATATTTCCTGGGATGGGGCACCAACCTCCTCTCTGGGAAACCTGTTCCAGTGTTTTACCACTTTTGTTGTAAAATATTTCTTCCCTACATCTAATCTAAATCAACCTTCCTTCAATTTAGAACCCTTGCTTCTTGTCCTGTTGCAGCAGGCCCAGCATTTGCTCAACAATTTGTTCCCATCTTCGCTATATCTCACTTTAGATACTATAAAGTCTCCCTGGCGACCTCTTCAGGCTGAACAACCCCAGCCTGTCTTCATAGGAGAGGTGCTCCAGCCCTCTGAGCATCTTGGTGGCCTCCTCTGCACCCACACCAACAGGTCCATATCCATCCTCTGCTGAGGATGCCAGAGCTGGACACAGAACCTTTTGGATAAATGCACCAATAATTGCTGCTGGTGACAGAATCCCCATATTCAGCTTGTTCAACTTTCCTTTACTTGCATTGTTACCTGATCTAGGCTAGATTTGCGTAAATAATTTTAAATTTGATAGATAACATCTTCACAAGAAGATGACTGTTTCCCAAAAACAGTGCATTACAACTGTAGTGTCTGTGAGAATTAGCACTTATTTCCACTTGACAGATTGGAGAAAGTGCCGGAGCCCTCCTGAATGGCTCAGAATCTGTCTATGACTTCGGAATATTTTGTGAAATCTTTGCTGCAGATGTTTCCAGAGACCATGGGAAGCTGAAAATCTTTAGCATGTGCATTTAGTCATGTCATTTTCTAAGGGAAAGAATCTGACATAATAGCATCATGTTCTTGACTTATTCTGCCAGTGTCCACCATGGTAATGACTTTTTGTGGACACATGATTTATACATCCAATTCCATCACATGAGCAATCCTATAAAAGGTGCATATTTTCATAAAAGTCTAATAGGGGTAAAAATCTCATAGGGCATTTTAGCATGAAACTGGAAAATGAGTTGCTGTAGATGTGTAATCTCTTCTGCTGAAGTCATCATAACTGTTCTGTGGGATCATGAATGACTATGTCTTTAGGAAATTGCATTTTATGCATTTAGGAAGGTGGTGTCTAAGGAGATAGAAGGTATATGGCTGTATAAAATAACATGTAGATTTTTGAAGGAACTATAAAATCTTAGCCCTTGAGTAGGAAAGACCTGTTTATCATGTTATCAGGTCTTGTGCAGGATAAAGTGTTTCAGTAATCCTCCTAGCATACTTTAAATATCTCGAGCTGTAGTGCTTTTAAAAGTACTTCCTTTGAAAAATTTTTAAACTACCAACCAATTGCTACCTGGCATAAGTGAAGTTCTAACAGTGAGAAATATCTTTCTGATATGTATCAAATTGATTCCTGTTTTCCTCAAAGAGGTTATATGCCCTAGCAATTCTCATATTTTCTATATGTGGAACAGAAGTTTTGATGTGAAAAATAAAAAATGGCCAAAAATACATCAAAACATTTCTATTAATTCATGAAATTAAGAAGACCTTTTTACATTTTCTCCTGTCACTGATTCCATTTGCTTTATTACTTTCAGCCTCTAGCCCACAAACTTGGTGGCACAATCAACAAACCCCTTAGTGGCTGTTTCATCTCTGCTCTATTTGATTTCTCCACTCTGAGTAAATGATTAAGTTTTCATGCATTGGTTCAACCAAAATCTATGTTCACTCAACCACATCCTTTATTGATTACTTCTACTGCAAACAGTAGGCCAAGTGTGATATACATAATTGGACAGTTGTCAGGGGATGTGGGTGTTAACAGTCCTGTTTTCCCAATTGGAAACTGGAATCACCTTGATACACAAATATTCTGCACTGTTTCATTCTCATTCCTTGGACCAAGGAGTCCTTTTCCTCAGAATATATGTTTTTAACTCTCAAAGGTCTGGTTGAATGGATTTAATGATTATACCATATAATATGCTCTTCAAGTTGCACCTGTGCACTGCATATAGAAAACTAGAAAAACTGGAATTAATATTTGTCTAACACTTTAACCTTGTCCTTTAACTTATATAAATCATATGCTGTATTTCTGTATGGAAACATTTGATTTTCTTTTCTTTAGGAAAAAAACAGGTTAAAAGATATGTGTCTCTGATTCTAAAATTTAGAAGCCTTTTGACATTTGGTAAATGTTTACAGTCTGGTATGTTTCATATTCTCATGGTAATAAAATACTTAAATTAGGAAAGTTTAGTAAATCCAAGTCTGCTAATTGACCACTAAGCTTTACAGTAGCATATACTTGAGTATTTCAAGGATGTTAGTTTGCAGTGATTTAGCATCCTTTTGTAGTAACCTTTCCCTCTCAGTCACATACAGATAATCACTGCAATATTGAAAATTTGCAGCTAAGCTTTGCTCTGTTTCCTGTTTCATGGCAGGCTGTTATAATTACTCCAATAGCATAAAAGAGGGAAATCCAGAGTTCTGCCAGATTTTGAAAGCACATATGCCTATTATATTTTATAAAATAAAAACTGTGTGGTAAATAAATGCCAAGCCATCATTTGCTTCAGGAATATAACTTGAAGGTGGTTTAAGATGGTGAGAAAATAGATCACAATTCTTTATCACTTACAGAAGCTCCTATTTTTATGAATTTCTTAATTAAGACTGGATTTTCTGTCTTGCTTGGTGCCTTGACATTTAGCATGCTACACTCCTACATTAGTGACTCGAGTTCATGGCTAATATTGAGGTCAGCTGGAGTAACACTCCAGCCTTAAAGGGAAAAAGGGCACCGTGCCTTATTCACAAGCAATCTCAGCTGTGTGTCTTATATCTTGCAATCACACTGGTGAGATCTTATATTGTTAATATGACTGGCTTTATTAAAAAAAAAAAAAAAAAGAAAAAAAAAGGAAATCTGCAAATTTTTATTGTCTAAGTACATTAGCCAATTTTCAAGTTAGATGCAGCTGTGACCTCAGGTTCCTCTGAGCTCACTGGGATTTGGGGGTGGCACCTGCAATCCACAGTTTATAGGTTTGCCTGTGTGACCCTGCCCACCTTTGATCCACCCAGCCAAAGGGCAATATTGTGTTCCAGGGAAAGGCTGTCACCCCAGAACTGAGATACAGCACTTTTATGGAGCTGCTGCTGCACCACCAGGTTCTAGAGCAGCTCTGAATGACAGAAAGCCTTATTGAAAAAACCACCTTCATACCTCCTTCCCCTATTTTGTCAGGATGTGAGATCCATCTGAATTGAAAATGTTGTAAGGAGCTCAGTAGAAAAAAAAATAAAATAATGGAAGGTCCAAAAGCCCTGTTAAACCATCCACCTGTGTTTTCATTCTTGGCCTTAAAATATGGCACAATTTTCTGAAAGAAAGTTTTGTTCTATTTTGCTGAAAGAATCCAGTTTTGCCCTCAGACATTCTGTGTGGAGTAGTCTCATTGGGCTCAGCACAGGTAGTGCTGAAGGCTATTTGGAAATAAAATCCAGTCATGGATGAGTCATCACAAAGTTGTTTCAGAACAAGGGGGCAGATCTTCAGCATTTGAAGAAGCCATCTGAGTAAATATTTCATTTTGTCCCTGTCCTTTGCTTCAGTCAGGGAAAATCAGATGAGGCTGTGGTGTACTTGGGAGAGTTTATGAAGGATGCTGAGAGCGCTAATCTAAGCCAAAGCCTGGTGGATGCAAATGTCCTACTTGGAAAAGTTCACAATGAAAGAGTAAGTACTCATTTGTATAATGATCTCAAACAACTTGATCTACTTTTTGGTAAAATCTGGTTTTGCCTATGAGGTGACACAGGAGCATTTGATCTGGGTGTTGCATCTTGCAGGAGTTACCCAAGGAGAAGTCACTGCGTGACTAAATGAAATGTGCCTTAATTTTCTAGGAAAGGTGAAAATTTCACATCATATTTAACACAGAGAGTTTTGTTCTTAAATAGATGAATAAAAAACTCCAAATTCAGATCAGGACAAACTTTACATGTTGTGAAAAATCTTCATCCAAATCACCATTGGGCCCATGCATGCCCATGAAGAGTCATCGATTAATGCAAATGAAATTTTATTGCACTATACGTGAATGCAGACTGCATTGCATACTAATGAGCTGTTTATAATCTTAGCTGCAGTTCCCCTCTACATTCTCTCAGCCAAATTTATGAAATGGTTTCCAGTATCAAGTAGTTTGTCAAAGGTCTGTTAGCAGTGGAAGGACTTTCTCTTCTGCCTCTGCTTGCACTGCAGTAACAGTTGGGTTTTGAAATCAAAAGGGTTAAAGGCATTGCTGCAAAAGTGAAAGATTCATGCTTAACACATATTTTAGAGCTGAATTGCTACATGATATTATTTAGATACAAAAAGTAATAAGAATTTGTTCTGTTTGCTGGATAATATGGAACTTAGGAAACACTTTCACTATGAATACAATAAAAATAGAAATACCCTTTCTATCTTCTGTTGCATATTTTAGGTCATAAATTCTGTGTGTAATATATTGAGCAGAGAACTTTCCCCTTTTCACTTACACTATCTCTAAATGCCCCCTTTTTTTCCTGGATTCTTCTTACAGAGAACTCCCACTACCAAAATTGCTGTCCTATTTGTCCTAGTTTTATTTCATAAGCAGTAGATTTTTTTTTTTCTGTAATCTCTAAATTAGCCTGAGATGAGAGTTTTCTGCTTACATGTGTTCTAACATAAATACTGAATTTTCCATTGAAAACTAAGTTTTAAGGCCTTTGACAACTGGATGAAGTAACTGTAAAATAGATCTGAAACTTAGAAGAAAGCAGGGTGATATGATACTGTGCTGAATTATTCTCCTCCAAAACTGAAAAATAATTAAATAACTTCTGTTTAACTACTTCTGTATTTCATTCCTTCTTCCACCATTGCTGCTAATCAATTCAATAGATTAAGAACTAATCTCTATTTGATTATTCTTTAAATTCTCTTTCTCAGTTCAGAATTTTCTGCCTTGAGCTGAGGCAGTGGTGTAGAAGGGCAGAAGTGCAGTAACTTAAACTTATTAATGTATATAAAATATTTAGTTAAATAAAAAATCTTGAAGTTTGCAATTCCCTGTTTTCTGTATCATTTTTTTTCTGCAAGGTCAGCAGTATTTACCAAAATCGAGTGTGAATTAATATTTCCACTTTTGGATCACTGCCTGCTGGTGTCAGCTGTCATCACCAGTATTCTCTAAGTTAAGTCATTATTAAGGTCTTTTTATTCAACTCTGTACATCCTCCAGTGATAAAATTTGCAGTAGTACTGTCCATCAAATTAAAGATATCTCTATTTATATCCAGATCTATCCTTGGGGACCTTTAGTAAACCAGGGATATAACTCTTCCTTTTCTTCCAAACACAAATCACTTTGACCAAATTCACTTTGCTCTGTCCATACTGTTCCTGTATCTTTCCAGTTCTCTCATCTTGCTATTCCCTCATCAGCACTTTTTTTTAATGCTGTACACACAGTTTGCTTTCTAGTCATGATTGTTTTACCCAGATGTTTCTTGTTTCCTAAGATGCCTGGGTTTGTGTTATGCAAGACTGTTAGGTCTCATTTCTCCCAGTTTGTTAAGCAGGTTGCTTACTTAATATGTACACTCTGAAGTTTGCATGATACACTCTGTCATTTCTCATTTCACCTTTTTCAAGTTTCTTAGTCTAATTTGCTGCATTCCTCTCACTAATTGCATCACTTAACCTGCTATAGTTCTCCTGAGTATGGTAAGTAGGTGTTTCTGCTTTTTATTACAGCTTATCATTCTTTATTCATTGCTGTGTCCTCATAGGCCTAATTCGGCTCTTCTGCTGTATTAAACAAAGCTAAAAGACTACCAGAATTTCTATTACTCTTTTTATCCTTTTTTAATTATAAGCACATTTTACCAGTTATAGGAATTTTCATCCCAAGAAGCGGTATCCAGTGAAATAGGTTCCAGTTGGAGTCTCTCCTCCCTGGCTCTGTGCAGAAGGGAATTTCAATCTTACTAAATCAAGATAAGAGTGAAAGGACAAGACAGCTCTGAAAATGTTTTCAGTCAGGAAGTTTCTGCTGTCAGGGCAGAATTCCATGCCAATGGTAGGATAGAGAGATAAATTGTTTGAGTTTTCTATTCAGCAACAGTTGGGCTACATTTTTTCCTACTGTTTCTGTTTTTGTGATTAGGAATATCCCTGTGATTTTGTATACCCCTTTCTTCCCCCATAGATGAGTAAGTTTTAGTTTCTGTTCTTTTCTGGGCTTTAAGTCTACCACTTTGTTTTCCTCTTTTCTTCCATTTTTAGGATTTTTTTAAAAAAAAATTAATACCACCATAAATTAGGACCCTTCCTCCCACAGATACGTTGAATGCAATGAAACAACAGCAGTAATTTCTAAACAGCCTGACTGCAATCTTTATTAATACTTAGCATTGATATACTTGGATTTGTATGGTCAAAATGCTACAGAGATAACCAAAAGACTATTCAATTCAAAGATATGAGCAGTGTTATCTGGATTTTAGAGGTTAGAAAACAGCAAAGGAGAGTGATTTGCTTAATGCCCTGCCAGGAGTCGTTCTGTGTCCTGCTGTGTCTCTGAGGCGTCAGAGGAGCAGACTCTAATGTCAAGGTAAAATACAGGTGACTACAAGCAGTTTTTAACACTATTTTCGTTTATTTTCTCTTCTTTACTAGGGCAACTACAACGAAGCTCTGGAACATTTCAGTCAGGCCTCTGAGGCAGCGAAATCTTTGGACAATTTGCCCTTGGTGGCCGAAACACAGAGTTACTGTGGCATCGCCAAGGCTCACCAGCTGATGGTGGCGTTCAACAGCCACGTAGCAGCAGCGGCCGATCCGCTCAGCCTGCGCTGCCTGCTGGCATGGAAGCAGAACAGAAGTGACATGTGCACTGACCCTCTCACAGCCGGTAAGGCAGTGCTTATGAAACACATTAGTGCTGCATTGTCCTCAACACTTAAGTCATTTTTCTTGTAGAGTTTTATTAAATTATTTCCCAGGTTTAATCCTTGTGCAGAACGGAGGTTGGGCTTTACTCCTTTGTGCGCTTGTTTTAGAGGCTGAATTAAACAAGTTAAATACAATGGTTTGTATTTTTGGGGAGAAATGGGTAGTAGTAGTTGCTCCGGATGGCAACTTACATTTTTTTTCAGTGCTGTTTGCCAGAACATTGCAGTTACATGTTTTAGTCAAAACATAGTTGTTTTAATCTTTAAAGAAAATAATAATAATCTCAATTTGCAGTACACTTTTCAAGTGCATCCAAAAATAAAATCTCTCTTACTAAAAGTGAGAAGTAATTTCTGCTTGACATAGTTCTGAATCTAGAAGAACATGATGCTTTATTTTTGGTGTCCTTGTACTGGACATGAGAGAGAAAGAGTAAAAATAAAAGCAAGTCTTCTTTACTATGTTTCCTTAACTCAGAAAGAGCAGAGGATTTTGTGTGGAGTAGACCTCTTTCTTAATGGGTTAAATTTTCTTTGCTCTTTTCCCCTTGCGAGTACATTAATACAAGACAAACTGAATTATGCATTATCTCCAAGTACTGATAGTAGTAATCTGTATTGTACTGAGGAAGGGGGAGGTATAAGTCTACTCTACCTTAAAACTTCCTGCTCTGCATTCTTGTGAAGAGTGTGAATCTGGAGTACAGTGGAAACAAATGACAACTGGGGCAGTCACAATATGGAGCTTCAGGGTTACTTTGTTATTCCCTCAATTATCCTACTCCTAAAGACAAAGAACTGCCTGGCTGCTGCTTTCTTGTGTATCTCACCCTTTCATAGAAGTAGAAAATTAAGTATAATTTCAGTGGTGAATTTTGTATATAAAATAAGTGGTAATTGAAGATATTAGCAGTTTAATGGGAGCCAGGATACCAGAGGCAACACTGGGAGCTACTGAGAATTATGGAACAAGGGCATTCATTTGGAAGCTGAGGAGATAAATTAGATAGCATTCTGTTCAAAGTTCTAGTGATGGTAACACTTCTTCAATGGCTATACATTTTTATATTTGTGATTTGTGTCTCAATAAGTGACTATCTAGCACACTGACTGATTTTGTTGACTGTCAGAGTTATTTGGGTGCACCTGTAGTGCAAATGCCAAGAATTCCAACAGAGATGGTCAAAAAAAGAATTCATAGAAGAATTTTATGTACATTTCATATAAGGATAACTAACTGTAGCAGATTCAAATAGGAGGCAAACAAAAATCAACAATGGGAACAGCAAAAAAAAACAAACAAACACAGGAACCTCAAAGATGTAGAATGAACATTGTATCTCCAATACAAATTTTAGTTCTTGCACCTAAAAGGGTTTTCTGTTCAACTTTTTTACATGGCTTTTTCCAGTCCGTTGTGAAACTCATTTATATCCTGAAATTATATGTGCCCCTTTGAGCTCGAGAATCCTGCTCCTCTTTAACAGTACTTCAGGGATAAACAGAGTGTGATTAGAAAAGCCCTTTATGTCCTGGCAAGCGTGGTACCACAAACAAGTTTTGCCTGCTGAGATTCTCTTCCTTCTGTATCTCTGCCTAGTTTACCCTCTGTTACTTTCAGTATTGCAGTTTTCATTTCGGTTCCAGTTCACTCCAGGAACCCTGTGGCTACTGCATATTTAGCAGCTCTTCCAGTTCAATATCATTCTTCTCATTAGTGCTCCAAGCTTACTCTCATGATACCCAGATTACATCCAGGAAAACATAGTGTCACACTGTCAGCACAATCTGTAACATTCCTCATGTTTCTTGTGCCAAATCTCTCGTTAGTACTGGCACTACATTTTTAATATCTTTGTCTGGCAAAACATGACCTGGCACCAATTCAAGATTAGGATTTTCTGGCTTTGAGTTTCAGGTACAGCCTTTATTCTACCTTCCAGGAGAATGTCTGTGCATCCTATGATGAACTCATCACTTAGGAAATTCCTGCTGTGATAATAGAGCAGTATTTCTAGCTCTTTCAAACAGCTCAGTGTTGATAATCTACTAGATTTTTCTCAGTCTTTTTGAGGATAGAACAGAGAAAGACAAGATACAATGGTAGTTGTTAATCCACAGGGAAATTTAATGAAAGGGAGAAGAAAGACAGTGAGCTTTAATTTCTAACTCTTCTGACCAAAAAATTTTTCTATGTCAAAAAAATAAGAGTAGTTTCTGTATTCTTAGGCAAAAGAAATACTTAAGCTAGTGGGGGAACAATTACATTTAAATTCAAGGACTGCTATATTACCTTATGTCTTTCATCCAAGACTTATTTTCTAAATCAATCATTTCAATAACCAGGCAGGAAGAACCATTAATTACTCAATTTACCTCAACATTTATTAATAAAATAGATGTTTTGACTGGAGTTGTCATGGACAAAAGGGATGGGATTGTCAGAAAATAATGTTTAAAAATGCAAAGGAGAATGTGTTTCTATCTGCTGCCTTTGATTCAGTCACCTGACTTCACTTACAAGGGAGTTATTTACATCGTTGTGAGATGCCACTGCAACAACAAATATGGTTTTATTGTTCTTTTTATGTTTAGTAAAATGGATAAAAAACATTATCAGCAGAATCAGTAGGCAAAAAGGATTGTGACTCCACATAAAATCCTAAAAAGGAGCCTACAGCCTAACATTGTCTGATGAGAAAACATTTCACAGGTCTTTCAATAAATAATCACCTGACTTGCTGCCTTCTAGAGAAAAGAAGAATAATTAAAGGTGCTGAAGGCAGGAAATTTTTGAATCAGATTTTGCATGTTGATTACATGAAATGCTGACCAGAAACTGGTTTCGGTGAGTCTGGCAACTCTCAGTCCAGGTTTTTGCGTCTGGCAGGGCTGTGCCTCAACAAGAGCCCCTGAATGCTTGAAATCATCTGAACACTTTTAAGAGTAGACTTAAAATGCATTGTTTTCCTCATCCTACAGAGTCGTCAGTTGTTTTCTTGAGCAATAGTATGTGCTTTTGACAACAATTTAGATTTACATTGCTTGACTTTGGAGAACTTGGCAGAATTTACACGTTTTACCATAGATTTCCTGTGTTTATTTTGTTGGAGTTTTTTATGATAGCTTTAAATATTGCATATTGTCATCAATTCTGGAGTCTTATGATCAATGGAGTCATCTGGTACCATCAACTTCAGCATGATCAGGACTACTTCTAGTATTCCACACCTGAGTAGCCTTCAATATAGTTTAAAAGGCATGCACCACCTAAACCTATAGCTTGGAAAATACAATCCAATGAGCTTTTGTTCTTACTCCCAAATATGTAGTCCCTCAATATTCTTTCTCCAGCCTCCTCTTATGGGTGTAAGGAATAGTACATTCCATCGTGTGACTGTGTTCTTTTGTGTTGTGTAAAAAATTATTTTCGTCCTACCGATTCATGTTTTTAAAGCTCTTTAAGATGTCTCGTAGTCATTTTTCTGTAAAAGATGTGGCCAGCACAAAATTTCTAATGTTTTGGAAAACAGAGATCTGACCAGGTGCATTTTAGATTGAACATGTGTGTAACTGTCATTAGTTAAAAAAAGGATTATCCATAAAGGATGGGAGAGTCAGAAGTGAGATACAAGATCAAGGATTATGCTAAACAAAGTCAGTTAATATTTCTCTATTGTAACTTACCAGAGCTGTGCAATTTATGGGCCATTTTGGTAATCATGTCCAACAGCAGAACAGGCTGCTTCATACTGTGATAAACTGCTTTTTTTTACAGTTTCTTTTGTCTAAAGTACACTAATTCCAGGAAAACTCCTGCTGCTACTTCCTCCCTCTCAGCAGTCTGTGCACTGGAGATAGGGAGAAACTGAAAGGATTTTAGAGACAAATTTGGGGGTTTCTCAGAAAATGCAGCTGAATATGAAGTAAGGGAATTATAAACACTATTGTTCATTATATATAGTGTGTATATAATTATGAACATTATTGTTCTCACTGGTAAATAAAAACTATGACTTTAAATTATATAAAGGAGGTGTGTGACCAAGTACAGACTCCAAGGCTCTCCCTTTCTCTTTCAACTAAGTGTTGAAATAGACCATGCTTGTGTGTAGATGTTGATGGCATGGAATGGGTGTGTTTCTGAAAATCAGTTTATCTGGTTCATATATGTTACATATTTTTTATTAGTTGAGGTTTGTTTTTTGAGTGTGTGTTAAGTGTGCTTAGATATACACTGATATTTTTATCAAGTGAGTGGTTACTGCTTGGACTACAGAAAGAATCAAGTGTGAGGAGAAGAACTGAGGGTGACAGGGAGCTTTTCAGCACATTGTGGTCAGTGGCCAGGGTGCACCAGATTCTCGGTGAAGAGCCTGAGAACACGGTGTAAATCTGTGTCAGTTTTGCCAGGAGTGCAGTAGCTTGTTCTATTTTCTGGTGATGGCTGAGGTTTGTCTGAAAAAAGGGGAGGGGTGATATTCAGTGTTCTCATGCTTCATACAAATGCAATATGCAGGAGGTTTTACTGTGATTTCTTTTAAATACCAACGTAAATAATTGGGAATTGCTAGACAGGATCAGATCTAGGTCAGGTGTGTGCATTGTCTATACCATATTTCAGAAGAGGGCTTATGGAACATTTTCATATTTAACCATGGATTAATGTGTTAGAAGTTTCTTCATAGTCCTTGCTCAGAGCTAGCAGGTTTTTTATGACTAAGTGGTGTTATAGGTTCAAAAAAATCACTATCACCCTGACTGTGATTGTGAGTGTTTTTGTCATCAATAGTTATATAAAAACATTTTACCCAGAGGAGAATTTGGATCCTATCTAGGCTTTTTGCCATCTGATGTTTCATACGGAACCATCTAAATCTTGCCACACCTTTCCTTTAGACACATCCTGTGCTAAATATTGTTGGCATCCAGCTGTGTTTTCTCAGACAAGCTCCCTAGATCAGCAGAAAGTGGTTTCCTAAATAAGGTGAATTGTTCTTTCTTGTGGAAAAAAAAAGTTAGAAGTTATGTTCAAACTGCAGTATATTGTCAGACCCTTTAGTGTAGCTTTATGCACTGAACTAGCATAGTTCTGTGCACTGCATTGTCAGTGCTTCTACATAAATAGAGTTTCTTTCCAGTTCAAAAAGTGAAAATTCTCAAGGCAGAAGTTCAGTCCTGCTTGATTTTATAGAATGGTGCAAAAGAAATTGAATCTCTTCCCCAGCCATGTTAAGCCACTTCTGGAGAAATTCTTGATTTGAAGCACTTAGAAGTTTGGGGTTTGACTGCAGCATTGATGAAGAGAAGAGTCAAAACCAAACAGCTGGCAGGAGCTGTGTTCTGGCAGTGCCCTGATGGTGGCAGGACCAAAGTAGGAAACCTTCTGAAGCCAGTTGGAAACCTTCTGAAGTGGCCCTAGGGCCTCTCCACGTGCCCATCCTTTCCTTTCCTTTGCTGCATACACGAGCAGAGGTGCATCTAGTGGGTTTATGCTCAGCAGGGAGGATGGATCCTCATAAAGAGCCAAAGATCAGACTTTTGTGGGTTTGTTTAATACTGAGATGGTTGTTGTCACTTAGACCGTAAAGAATCTTTTATTGGTGCTGTCTGCAGACATGCCAACCAGTCTAGACCTCGGGCCAACATGAAAACAGCTCTCTGCTGCAAACCCTTCCTTACCCAAAGCTTCCCAACAATCTTTGGACACAGAAAATCAAAGCCAAGACAAAGAAACTCTGTGCAGTGCATATGTTCTGTAACAGAACCCTTAGGTCATCTCAGGAGTCACAGGCAGTGTATCAAATGCCTTCCTTCTCCTGGGTTTCCCAAGCCAGCTTTCTTTTCTGCATCCTTGAGAGATTTTTTTCTGAGATCCTTTTCCCTGCCTAGATACATGCTTTTATGTTCCTCTTATAAGTAACAAATTGCTGTTTTTATTAAGACTCTGTGGTCTGAAGATAGTCAAGATTTAAATGATTTACATTTACAATAAGCCAATCTATTTTGGAAAGTGAAGTGTTGTACTTCCACAGTTTTATGTATTTATGAAATTGTATTTCTTTTGCCCAAAAATCCACCTCTCTTTATTCTTTTCTGTAATCACCAGAGATACTTTGTGATTTTTTGAACGGTTTTTGAAACATTTATTATTTTTTGTTTCTTTTCATTCCTTGTCTGTTCTCTTGTGTTTTCTTGCCTGTTCTTCACTTTTATACTGCAAATTATTCTTTCTCCTTTTTTGGCCCTAAACCTTCATTCCGAATTCCAATTTTATGCATGTTTATGCCAATGTTTAAGGAGTGTAAGTTATTTAGCTCTATACTCAACATCTCAACTTTTATCTTCTTAGGTGTATCTTTTGTGCTTGTAGTAGAACCAGTAGGAGGGGTTTGAGAGTTTTTTCAGTGTTTTTCTTCTGTTTCCACACTGTTCTTCATGCTCTGTGTTTTTATTGCATTGGGATCACAGAATGAAGTGGAAAGAATTACACTTCCTATTGAGTATCTTGACAAGTTGGTTAATAGAAAACTGTGAAGTATCAAAATGGTCTTTAAATAGATCTTAATCACCTGTGGGAATGGATTGACTAAGTTTAAGTACACAACTGGGTGATTAATTAGCTTGAAGATCCAAATGCATGCTTAAGTAGATGACCATGCCTCCAGGCTCATCTGCTTGTTCCTACTCACTCAGTTAAGCATTCAATATTATCTATAATACAGAATATTCCCATGGAAGGCCTCATACAGGTCTTGCCATAGAGCCAAGTAATTATTCAGTATTTTTCACGGTGTGTCCTACAGGTACATCATTTTGAACATGGAGCTACTATCCTGCAATATTGACATTAATAAGTATCCAATACTGTAATTGATATGGAGACGGTGGTTTGAAATTGTTCTTATTCTAAGTTTTGGGTTTGGTGGGTTGTTTTTGGGGGTTTTTTTTGGGGTTTTTTTTTGGTTTTTTTTTTTTTGTTTGTTTGGTTTTTTTTTCCATGTTTGCTACAGTGGTTTAATATAGTTGCTTTTTCTTAAAATTCTTGCACACTTTTTAATTTTGGGAATGTTGAGTCCCCAAAATCCCCTGCTACAGATATTACTCAAACATAGTGTAGCTGGTGTCAGCTCCTGTGGGGAATTAATCTTCCACAGCAGTTTTTGAAATGGGAACTGCAAGTGCCCAACACCCCTCCTAAATAAACCTTATGTTTATTCATCTGCTAATGCCAATTTCTGTGAAAGCCAATACTCAAGCCCTGTCTTTCTTGTGAGGGTGGTTCTCACTGTCTGGTGTTTATAGGTCACATGAACAGAGAGACACGGAGCTGCCTGACTGTGTCTGTGCATCCCAACTGGGCATCTCTTAGCACCGTGCACTTTGCTCATTGCTGATAAACGACTGAAACTGAAAAATGGGCGATATCTGTGCTCTAGAGTAATCTTGCTCAGCTCACGTTGTGCACCCAGGGAATTTGACGAATAGGAACTTCAAACCATACCCAAGGTGTCAAGGAAAACCAGTTTTTAGGAACCAGGAGGGGAGAGGGGCATGTGCTGCACAGTATCCACTGACTTCTTATCCTGGGTGCATCACTTGCAGCCTTGTGTTTACCTCACACTTCAGGCTCCTGCTGGAAAATGTCACTTCAGGGTTTTTATAGAGCCAAGTTCTGTGACTCCAGAACCCTTCAATCTGCCAAACAATGCCTTGAAATGTGTAATACTCCAAGAGTGAGCTTGTTCTCACTGGTACCCTTAGCTCAGTTCTGCGACCAGTATTAAATCAAATTAAATTTCGTTTTGTTGCTATTCATACAAATATGCGCACTTATGCTGCAGTAAGAGAATTGAGATGAAACATTGACGATTTCAAACATTAAGAAATCAATTGATATATTGAAGAATAACTGGATTCCTGTTCTTGCCACCTCTTACAGATCTTGAAAAGGCTCATTGTTCATACAAGGAGAAATAATACTTCAGTTGCTGTATTAAAAGTGTCAGTAATGACTGCAACAAGTTAACTGTGGTTACCAAAAACAAATAGCTCAGACTAATGACACAGAATTTGATTTAGATATATTTAATTTTGTTTAAGTTTAAAAAAAAATTCTCACATACTTTGATAAGTTTTTAATGGTTGTAGTGCAATCAATTAGCCATTTGGAAGATGGGTGTGCATGTGAAGTACATGAACATATATGTGTGTACCTACAGAGAGAGAAACTATGGCAAAGAGAGGAGAATGTTGCACGTATATTAAAAATTGTGGATCAAATACTGCTTTTTTATGCCCATAAAATCTTACTGTTTTGAGGGGAGTGGCACAACTGTAACTATAAGTAGATTTTGCCCCTTTGAACTGCATTATCAAAAACGTCAAGAAAAGCAGAGGTTCAAATAACTGGGGGAGTCGCTAGGTATGATATTCATGCTGGAGAACATAACCTAAATAAGAAGAAGGTTCTGACAGTCTATTCTACTAACTGGATTTTAGTATGTTGTATTTTGTATTTCTAAAGAATATTTTTGCTGGGAAACGCTGAAAAAAATGTTACTCCCTAATCATAATTGTAGTATATTTAAGGAGTGATCATGCAGCTAAAATGTAGAAGATGCAGGAGGAGTCCTAATACATCGTAGGAAAATATGGGGTTAAAGTGGACTATATTTTAAGCAGTGTTCAGTTGACTTGCTGTGTGGGGAGAGACTGAGCAGTCCTGGCTAATGACTTGTAGGTACTGAATCCTCAGGTCTCTCAGGTGGTTTCCCTCGACCAGTTTCAGCAGAATGATGAAAAGGTTGAGATAAAATAAACTGACAGTTGCTACTCATCGCAGGCAGCAAGCTGTACCCTGGCAGATGAGACCCTGGGAGCCCTCTTTTTTAAACAAAGGCTTTCACTGCAGTGAGCAATGAACTCCACACAAAAAAGGAAAAGGAGAGAGAGATTGGCAGCTGGTGACCGACAGGAGGAGGGAAGGGAGGGAAACTGAGAAACACAGCAATTGTTGGCTAATTAGAAGCCATTCCCACCTACTTAATACCAACCCATTAAGCAGAAAACACTTTTCATCTTACTCTCGCTGCTACACATGACATTATACTCCAATCAATACCCTCCCACTGGCTGCCCCACTGCCCACAAATGAATACCTTGCAGTTCAAGAATGCAGTAATTGAGTTGGGGCAGTGAAACTGCAGCTCACAGTCAAGATCTTTCTCTGAAGATACAAATGTAATGTTTGTTGCTTGGATAAAGAAATCAAATCCCTGTATTGACAGCTGTCAGAAATTGGCAAATGGATGAAGTCAGCAATGGATCTATTTTAACCTTGTATTGAAGTGACAATAAGAGTTTATTTTCAGACTGGGGGTGGGTTCCTCATTTGAATAAGAGAGCTAAAGGGTTTGCACCCAGATGTACAGATTTTTAATGGCATTTTGAACTCTGTTCTTCAGTTATACCTACAAAGTATATAAATACATACACACATCCTTGTGTGCATACAACAATACGTCTTGTATTTACAGCTGCTTGATTATTATTTCTTTTTAGTTTTGCAGGCTACATTCACTCAGGCTATTTCTAATTTCATTTAGGTCTTCCTATGATTTTTAAGCATCACCTTAGAGTTTATAATTTGGTACAATAGTACCTTGTGGAGTAGATCTAGGCCTTACATTTCAGTCATTGGAATCTTATATTTAAGTTCTGTGTTTAGATTCTTGCAACATTTCTCTTTCAAATTAAATCCCTTGTTCCCTGGGCCATCTGGAATTGATAATACAATGCACAATCTGCAGCATAAAGTAATACTGTGCAAACTGCAGTAAAATTCTTTCTTCATATCAGTTTTGTTACCACAGAATCAAAACAGCAGGACACTGTTGTGCTCCTGCTTGGTTGGACTGAAGACATCACTGTCAGTCTTTTGGAAGTACTAGAAAGAGGTTCCAATACAAGACATGACATCTCTCCATCCCTTTCAGTTTCAGAGAGAATTGAGTATCAATTCAGGAACTAAGATTCCTTGCAGTGCAAGTTTGAAAACATTTTTTGGATACAGATAAATTGTATGCTGTGACACCTGATATTTGCAGAAAGAGGCAGCCACCACTATTGATGCCATTCATTGTCGTAGTAATACTGTGGCATTTTCAGCATGCCATTTCTTCAGATGCTGTTTGCTCAAGTGCTTCTTATCTGCATAATTGTAGAACATGCTGTTATCTTGCCAGGCTGAGCCTTGAACCCTCGAGTCAGACATTATGAACGTGCAAGAACTTAACCTACTACTTGTGGCTCTCACCATTTAACAGCCTGTCTATATCCAAGAGCAGTGAAAGCTGAGTGGAGTCAGTAAGGCTGACACAACAACCAAATGTTTTGCATCTTTTGAAATTGTAAGGCAAATAATAACAAACTGCTACTTTGTTTCTTTTTTCCAGTTGTATTTTAATATTTTAAGCTTATTAGTTAAATTACCATCAATGTTAACTCATCTAATTTGCTTCCCAGTATTGTAATGCACCTCTCAGTCATCTTTTTTGGGTATACTCCCTGGGCTTCTTTTGATACATGTTTAATGGCACTGTTAGAAAGAGACTTGTCCTCAATATGGTCTGTAAGGGGGAAATAATTGCCTTCTGGTGGAAAGATTTGGGATCTTCACCACTTCTGAAGATGCAAGTGCCTCAGACTTAGGAGTTGAATATGGTAAGACGCTGAGACAGAGGCTTTCCTTATTTATAGATACTTGGATAGGACAATCAAACCTACATCTAGTTTCACATAGGTATAATCTTCTATATAAAATAATCTGATTCTAACATTTGTCTGTGTGAACTCTGGGACTTTGATTCTTTCCGACACAGAAGTGTGCAAGTTCAGTCTTACTTTGACTAGATGCCAGTTAGAAGGATCAGAGGCAGGCTAGGGAAAAAGCAGAGAGCAGTTGGCAGTCTTTGAGTTTCTCAGTGCCAAAGCCTGTGGGGTTAATTTGAAGATGCCCAAATCACCTTGGCAGAATCATCTCCAGTCTTTTCCAGAACTGTGGAATTTAATGAGCCAGGACAATAAGCATAGGATCATAGAAAAATAGTAGTGGAAAGGATTTTAGGAAATCATCTTCTCCGCCCCTATACAGGAGTAACAATACAAAGTATTTTTGTAATTTCCAAGAGAAGTTTGTCTTGTCTGTTCTTAGAAAAATCTGGCAATTGATTTTCCACAGCATCCACAGGCAATCTGTTCCAAAGCATAAAACTATGCAGAAAAAGGAACAAACCAGGAATTTTTTCATTTGTCTAAAGTTGTCTGTAATTGAAACTCTGTCTATTCTTCAAATTCATCTCTTCCATATTTGCAGTAAACTGAGAGACAGGAATTATCTGGTACATACTAGTGTTTAGAAGAATATTTTCTAGTGATTTCTGAAGAGGATGGTTGTAAGGACTACTTAGTCTAAGTATAAATTATATATGGTGGAATGTAATTCCTCGTTATGAGCACGACTGATGGAAGGAGGTGAAGAGCGGATGCAAGGGTCCTGTTTCCCTTTTTGTTTCTTTTCCAATTATAGTGCCCGATAGGACTAGTCCATATCACTCAGCTGAGCACAGTAGGTTGGTATCCACTGCAAAAGGGCAGGAAGAACCAGGGCTTCACACCCAAGAAATGAACCAGTGTGGGGGGAAGGGTTGCTACATATTTCTAAATGGTCTCCCTAAGTGCTGTGAGGCTTTGTTATTCAAAGTCTCGTGCATAATTCAGGACTCTTCTCCTTACATAAGTTTCCAAAGCAGGAAAGCAGCTAGATTTCTCCATTCATTTTACCGAGTTAATCCACTCACCCTTCAACTCTTCCTAGAGATGCAACTGATCTTAAATAACACACTTCAGATCCTTATCTATGATTGAGGATTTTATTTTTCTATAAACACAAATAGAAGACCTGAACAGACTCTTTATCCGTTCTAGATTGGATATTTTGATACTTCAGAAACCCAGACTGATTTTTCTCTAGTTTCAGAGTTCACTATTTCAATCTCTATCCTCAAAAAAACAAAATTACAGAACTACTGTGTGCCTTCACAAACTTGGCTTCTCATAAAGCTATACCAAGTCCTGTTTTCCAGTCTTCTGCAATGAAAAATCAAAATATTTGCAAGCCAGGTTGCTCACCCTTGTCAAATGCTTTTATTTCCTTTTCATTAATTCTTTCTTTTCCCATTCCATAGCAACTTAATTAAGGGTTCGGGGGTTTTTCTCATCTTGGAATTTATTTTAAAATTATCTGCTATAGCTCCCTTGCTCCAGTTTCTCGACTCAAATTCATTTCTAAATGTTGCTCCTTTTTCTGTCCTAAGATTTAACGATAGCTGTGTTCATTAGTAAAAATTTCCTACAGAGACGCTTCAACCTAAGTTAGAAGCTGGCACAGCTCTTGTTTGCTTAGGACACTTTCATGGAAAAGAAAATCTGAGGCTGTGTTTGTCTTTTGCAGAAGTTATAACTAAGGGAAGAGAGTACAAAAAGCATCAGTCTTCAACTAGATCAAATGATCAATAAAACCCACTCAAATTGCATCCAGCAAACATTCTGCTCAAGGAGACTCTGCTTCAGAAAAATGACTTCATCATAGCTGAACAGAAAGTGTATCCTGTGGAAATAGTTATGGCCAGGCAGTGAGCTGATCTTCCACACATTCTTTCACTCCCTGTGAAATAGAGATGTGTTTGATTTTCTTCTACCAATTTCAGTTGTCTCACCGTGCTCTGAAATCTCCAGATTGATTAATGGAGCTTCTCTGGAGAAAAAGGATGTTTCTCCCCACTACTTATATGTACACTGTGCACTGCAGAGGCACACACTGGTTTGGCTGTTACATTGTGTTTGGGGACGTGTGTTCTTAATGGAAAAAAAAGAAGAAAATTGTCAGACTTAAAATGAAATATGTTCTCCATTATTGATTTCCATAAACTTGAGCTTCTTGTTCAAGTTTTCATAACCATTGAGTCTCCAGTGCCTCTCTATCTGTAAACATTTTCAAGTATTTGTCTCTGAGGATGCATGTGTGGGACCTGCTCATGTCTGACATAAACAGTTTCAGTTAAGGGGAAAACATTTTTTTCCCCTGACCTTGTGAATCCTGTGTACACAGAACTTTGTGGTCTAGATATTAAGGAGGCTGTTGCATTTCATTTTACTAGACTGAGGTTTCCTATGTGCCTGAGAATCTCAGTTTCAATGGATAAAGCAAGGGCTTAAGAGCTTTTGAAGTAATCATTACTTCGAAGACTGAAGGATTGTGCTCTTACAGCACCTCTTAGCTTGTTTTCCTGGAAACAGATGAAAAAAGTTTTCCTCCATCAGTGTTGTTTTAATTGTGATTCTGACATGTCTGCAGCTGATAAGTTTGGTTACTGCAGGAGTTAGCTGAAACTTTATCTTTTATTTAATATTTTAAATAATAGTTTTGATTTTAAAAGGGATCGTTCACAGACACACTCCCCAGTAAATTCCATTTTTAAAAATTTTATTAATCCTAGCTCTTCCTAGATCTTTCCTTATCCCAAAGTTGTCCCCACTGGCTGATTTTGGTGGAGTGCTCTACCCTATACCTCCTGACTGCATGAAATACATATAACACACCACATCTCTGCGTGGTGTAACTCCAGTGTGTGCTTCTCTGTACTGGCACAGTGTGAGACAGAAGTGAGCAACACTCCCCTGTTGCAAAGTCACTCTTTATCCTCGTTTTCCTGTCATATGAGCAGCACTGTAAGCAGAAATACTTGATAGTACAAAGTACCATCCTTAAATCAGTTTTAACTGAAACTGCAGCCACTAATGGTAATTTTTTATGTATTGCATGTCACTACAATGAAACTGAGAATGTTTCTGAATCTTCAACAGCAATCTCTCTGTAAATGGGAGATTCTTTTCAATTTAACCTTAAGGTAATTCAGAATTTCATGGCTTTATTATGCTCACTAGGGAGATAATTGCTATTATCATTTAACCGCATTTACACACAAATTCCTGACACAAGCTCAGTCTTGTTTACATCATTGCAGTTACATGAGGAACTACAAAAACTAAAAACTTGGTCTATCTTGATGAGCAGAGAAAAACATGGAATTTAACATGTACTTACAACTAATCCATGGTATGCTTTTGAAAAACCACAATTTTTATTAATCGTTATGAAAGGTAAGATCTTTAATAGAAAATTGTTTCTTAATGAACAGAGTTCTGTGTTGGAGAGCAAAGTGTAAGAGATTTAACATGCCAGTATTGTTCTGAGGGGAATTTTGCTTTGAGGTCAACTCTTGGAGTAATTTATACTCCAAATAGCTTAATACTGTTCTTGTCCCTAATTAAATGAAATTGGTGGTCTTCCACATGGGTGCTTTATTTAGCAGGATGTGAAATATGAGAAAAGAAGCAATAATTTCGTTGTAAGCTGAAGAAAAAGGTCCAGGAGCATGAGCCTTTACAAGTAGCTTTGTCTTACTTAAATGACACTTACAGAACAGCTAATTCCCATTCAGCAGTGGCTCTCCATCATTTAGTTGGAAATATTCTATACCAAGAAATTACCTTTCAGTAAGAACCACAGATTATTGCATTCAGTTCTGGGGTCCTCAGCACAGGGAAGGTATGGACCTGTTGAAGGGAGCACAGAGGGGGGTCACAAACATGACCAGAGGTCTGGGGCACTTCTCGTGAGGACGGGCTGAGAGAGCTGGGTTTGTTCAGCCAGGAAAAGAGAAGGCTCCTGGGAGACCTCGTTGCAGTCTCCTCACTTGAAGGGAACCTCTAAGAAAGGCAGGAACAAACTGATGGACATCTCCTGCTGTGATGAGTGGCAATGGTTTTAAATGGAAATAGCATAGATTTACACTGGATATAAATAAGAAGGTTTTTACAATAAAATGGTGAAACTCTGGGACAGGTTATCCAGGGAGTTGGTGGATGGCCCATTCCTGGAAACATCCAAAGTCAGGTTGGATGAGCCTCTGAGCAATTTGATCTGGTGGAAGAAGTCTGCTGTCATTGGACTGGATGAGCTTTAAAGGTCCCTTCCAACCCAAACCATAGTGACTCTCTGATTATTGGATTTAGTACATCCACCCTTTTCCATGAAACTGGCGGACCATGTCTTTTGGCTGCACTTTGCTTCCTCTACATTTCCTTGATGTTGTGATGAGCTGCATGATGGAGTCCAGTCTGAGCAGGGCATGACCCTTACTGTAGGCAGCAGTTAAAAAAAAAAAAAAAAAAAAAAAAAAAAAAAAAAAAAAAAAAAAAAAAACCACCAACCCCTCATTCTTCAATTAATTTCCACCACCCTACAGTCCTGGACAGCGATGCTATGCAGGGTGCACTTGCAAAAAAAGAACACTTCTTCCCTTCTAGCATTTTACACCGAGACACCAACGCATAGCTGATATTTTTAATGCCCTCTCACGACCGACTGTGGTCATTTTGTTTGCAAGAGGTGCCGTGGAGGCAGAGAGAGCCCCGGGGTGCGGGCAGGGGAGCGTGGGTGCCGTGCGGGGTCGGGGCTTGTGTTTAGCCTCTAGAGGGTGCGCTTTGATCCCTCTTGATCGCACAACAATTTGCTGTGACAGAGGCGACGAGCGGGTGAGCGTAGCCACTTATGCATGAGCAGCAGCATCACCCAGCAGCGCACGCTGCCGAGTCGAGGCTTCCAGCTTATGTAATAAACCACTGCAGGTCCTGTGTGCCCGGCACAGGAGATGGAGCCTGCCTCTTTTTTTGTCACTGAATGGGGTGTTAGATATTCAATCAGCATTCAGATTTATGCTTCAGATGCTCATGAAAGAGGATGCTCTCCTTGGCGTGCCTGTCAGCGGTGATGCGTGTGTGCAGGTTTTTGTATTTTTGGAGGTTTTTCCTGAAAATATTAACACAGGCGTCCTGCCACGTAAACAGATCTGGGGAGATCTGAAGAGTTAAGAGATTTGCAGTATAAGGTTTTATTTTACCCTTTGACTTACTCATAAATCCTCTTTTTTTTTCTTTAATGTGAAAGGTGTCTTCAGGAACATAGCTTATCATCTTCCTGTGATATATATGAGCTTTAAAATGTAGTCTAAATTTGCTGGGAGAAAATCATATTCAGGATCCAGTAATATAGTTGCATTCAAGACAGAATAAAAGGCTTATATTGCTACATTTGATTCAAAACAATGGCTTAATTGGCCAAGAAAATGTAGTTATCAGATGATAAAGATATGAAGTCAAGGGCAAGATATGCCTGAAAACAAGCTTTTTCCTGCCTAAAATTAGGCAAAGTTAATAGGTTAAATTTTGTTTATTGAATAAGAGAACCCAAAGTTGATTGATATAGTAATTTCAGTGTTTGCTATGGCAAATATTTAGCTCATTATCAGTTTTAATAGCATTTTGCAGAACAAGCCTTTTCTTGACATGCAGAAAATACTATTAAATTTCCCTGCATAGATACATTGTTATGACATGCAATAACTACTTGAATATAAAGGGGATTAATAATTTAAAAGGTGTTAACAAATTAGGGCCATCATTAAAAATAGACTTTGAACCATTTTGTAGAAAAATCAGATTGAGGTAATGCTCTGCTCTTATGATAAAGAATTACAGCATTAATTCTGCAAAGTGAACTTATTGCTCCTATTCGTCTCCAAAACCCTGGAGCATTAAAAGACAGGAAGAATGAAATGATCACTGCGTTTTTTCAGGCACAACAGCTCTAATATTTCCATCACAGTTTCACAGCTCAGCTTGCATGGTTGTGCTAGAGAAAAAAAACCATAAACGTCATGCTTCCCTTTGTTTTGTTTTTGCTGGTCTTATGGAATCGGGTCGAATTTTTTCAGACAGTTTATATTAATATACTGAGAATTTTGCTTGTACAGCATCTGTGCAGAGTATAAAGCAAACATTTCTTCTGTATAGAAGCTGTTCTTTTCTTGATTTTTAAATGTAATCCCCATGTTCCTTTTGCATTTTGTTTTTCCTTTCTTGCAACAATTGATGACCAGAGGCATTTCAAGGTTGAATTCTTATTGCTTTGCAAATTATTAATTTGTTTTCTTTCCAACTTGAGATAAACAGAAATAAGATCCTTTTTGAAGCCTTTTCTTCATTGTTTCAAATTGCATCCATGAAACATGCAGAAAAATGGACCTTTTTTTTTTTTTTCTGTGCAAGTGTATTAGAAAATACATTTATGATTCTTATTCATGTGAATAATCCCTGCCCATATAGTCTCACTGCAGTGAGGGTCAAACATGGACTCTTATTTTAGAAATAGCTCAGTCAAAAGATTTAAATAAGATTTAAAAGGCTAACCTTTAATTAGTGCTCGTTTGCTTGTTGTTTACTTTTAGATGCAAGTTGGAGAAGGAAAAAAAAATAGGATTTAAGTAATGAATTTCACATTTGAAGGACAGAGATACCAGGAGTTCTTAGGCCCCCAAAGGAAAACATTTGTTTTTCCCCTTTCTCTTATTCTCACTTGCCATGGCAGTCATCTCCTTTCGTAATATTTCCCTCTCATCCCCCTTCCTGAGTTTTCCCTCCCCTTCCCCTTGCACTTTCTGAGACCACAGAACCCAGATGGTGCCCTCACTGTTGCCAGACCCTGGGGGAACTGCTTCTGTTATACCCACCTCTCAGTAGCTGTACTAAGAAACATGCCAAAAGTCCAGTGCTGAGATATGTTTAATTTTGATATTATTTCCTTTCCAGTGAATTTGTTTGTCAGCACCAATTTTTATCCCTAAACTCAAGTCTCTGATACTGGCAGTGGTGCAACATCGAGTTTCTAGACATCTGGTTGTGATTTTAGCAGAGTCAGATGTTGTTAAAGCACCCATCAATAAATGGTTAAAGCATTGTTTATATAGCACCTCTATTCCTGCTAATACTGAAAAATTCATAACATCAGGATATTTTTCAGGCAGACGTGTATGTTTTGGTGCATTCAAGTAGTACATCTCCTTTCATATATCAATATAACAGTGTTTGGGATTTTTTAATTACACAGAATGAAGAAAAGGATGGAGAAAGTAGAATATGTGGCAGAGGAGAAAAGATTTATGTTCTGATAAAATATAAGAGTAGCTGTGGTAGAGATACAGGTAACAAGGGCCATCAATGATAACAAACTATGAGTACATTATTAGCCTGTGGAAGATCAAGGACAGCATTAGTCTGCTCTATGACAGAGGGGAGAAACTCTTAATAGATGACATAGGGGAGGCCGGTGTGCTTTAATGCTTTTTTGGCTTTAGTCTTCACTGAAAAGGTCAGCTGGGATCATGTGGCAAACAGAGTTTATGTGTGCTACATGAAAAAAAAAAAAATCAGCAAGGTCCTAGGCTAGAACAGGAGAAAGTAGGCTAGAGAGTACTTAGAGGAGAGTACAAATCAGATGGGCTGCAGAAACTTGATCCTACAACCCTTAAAAAACTGGCTGGAGCAATCTCGAGGTCATTAGCCATTTGTGAAAACTGATGCAGTTCAAGTCGGGTTCCAGAACAGTGGAAAAAGGCAAACCTTTTGCCTGTTTTTAGAAAGGGAAAAAGGAGAGGCCACCATGGAACTTCAGATAGATCAACTTAAGATCCAGTCTTGGAAACATACCAGCACCTACAACCAGATGTTTAATAGCCATCTAGAAGAAAAAAAGTAAATCTGCAACAGCCAAAATGGGTTTGCTAATGCTAATTGTGTCACACCAAAATAATTACCAAACTACAGAACTTCCAGGTAAAATAGTTAAAATAAGGAGAATATGTCTGATATAATCTGTCTGGAGCTTTTGATATAGTGTTATATGCAACATTTATAAGCAAGAAAGAAAGCCTGAACTGCATGAATCTAGTATCAAGTGGGTGAATAATTATTATTTTAAAAAACCTCTGCCAAATAAAAGCTATCTGTGGCTGTTGTAAGAAATGGAAAGCTGTTTAGCTTGCTATTCTACAAGGATCTGAGTCTCTACTAGGTTGTATTTCCATTCCTTATCTGGAGACTGGAATAGTAAGTATGCTTTGCCTTGGAGGAGAACACAAACTAGGAAAGGAACAGAAGCATTCTGTTCATGGTGGTGCAGTTCTAAAGGATCTTGGCAAACTGAGAAACACACGTAATGTTTTCAACCTGATGTGTGTGTTTATGTGAGTGTACATAATCAGGAGTAATCAAAGGCAGAATTACAAAAAGGGAGCAAGTACCACTTCTGTAGAGGGTGGGAAAAAATCAGGACTAGCAGTAAATCACAAGCTGAACCTGAGTGAACAGTGTTCAGCTGTTGTGAAATCTGTAGACATCTTCCTGGGATATTAAAAAATGATGGCTCCTCAAGTAATCCTTCTGCTCTACTCAACATCAGTAAGGTCTCAGCTTAGTATCATAGCAGTGCTGGGTTTCGTGCCTTATGGAGTATGCAGAACAGCTGGAGAAGGTGCAGGAAGGATAAAAAGGAGCTAAAAATCATGACCAAAAGAAAATATTGATTTTATGGTAGATTTGAACTTCTGTGTCTATAGAAGAGACTCAGGGAAGAACAAAACCGCAGGTGTGAGCTTTGCAGAATTTGAAGAGGGGCGTAAAATAAATAATGATCTTTTCTCTTTGTCCGTGATAGGTTGAACTAAATGTAGTGGACTGAAAAATTGCAGTTAATGTGGAAGGATGCTTCTGATTAGCCACTGGGAAAAACTTTACAACATTATAGGAACTTCTTTTCAGTGGTTTATGAGTTGTCATTATGATGAGGATGATTTATATATATATTTGACATTCATATCAGAATACAGGCAGCAGCATTCCCAACATGTTGTAATTCTGGAGATAAGCCTGTGAAATGCCCATGACAGGATCTCATGGCTTAGAAAAGATAAAAAGGAATGATTTTCTGTGTACAAAAAACTGCATTTTATTTGGCAATAAAGACTCATTTGCTAAAAAAGGGTGGGTAATAAATTTCATTTCTGTGTGTCCCAGTATGCCCATCTGTGAAGTCAGCTTTAAGAAGTTGGTTTTTTTGTGAAACAGCTTTCCAAAATACTTCTTGGCTTAAGGATATTGAAAGATATTCCTTGCCTGCCCCAGTTCATCCCCTCATCCTTTCCTTTCTGGAAGTTCTCCAGCTCTTTCTTTTCTTCTTATCCATGCTCCTCCTCTGCAGAAACCATTCCAAGGCTACCAATGTATCAAATTTTTCTATTACATTAATTCTGATGGCAACAATATTCATTTTTGCAGGTTATTGGAAAGCCTGGAATCAGCTTCCTCTTCAAGGTTAATGTGAGGGAGGGCTAGGAAGACTGAGAGTGAAATCCACTTATTGGAGCAAAGCTCACAGCTGCAGTTTAGACTCCTCCCTCCTTCCATTGCCTGTTCTCTCTCTGGCTAAAATAACAAACCAGCCTTTTTCATCTCCACTTTCCAGCCCAGGACCATTTCACCTCTTCCCATGATGGAGTCTTAGAACCTCTGGTAATTAGCATTCAAAAGTGACCATGTGCAGACTGATACATTTTATCAGCCTGTTTCCCCACTAGCTGGGGCCAGCCAAGAGATCCATTTTCTCATTTAACATTTTGTGTGCACTCATGAGATTGTTTCTTTTGTTGCCAAGTCTTCCCATACAGTATGGTGTTCACTAAATTTTATTTTTTCAATTTAAAAATGTTTCCATGTAAACTCAAGGTTATCCATAGGTAATTAACAAGTAAGATGGATTTGACAGAAATTTTATTTGGTCTGTAGTGTTTTCTTCCTCTACTCAATATTAAGGAATCTATAACCCAAGAAAGGGCTTTTCACGGGAAATCAAGCAAATAGAAAATTGGGGCGTGGGGTGTATATTGTAAGATATTAAATATTTGAGTATTTTTCCATGTCTTTTGGCCTCTAGAAATTGCAAATATTTATAGATTTGAAATTCAGACAACTGTTTGAAAAATGAGTTTGTGTGCAATGTGTGCAAATTGTGTGCAATGCCTTATGGTTAAACGGTGTCTATAATTTTTGCAGTTTCCTACAAGCATTTAAATTATTTGCTTACATTTTGGGGGAAGAAGAGAAAGAGAAAAGGGCTACAGATTGATGGAAGTTTTTTCAGAGTCTGACTTAATAAATGTGACAATCAAATATGAGGATTTTTGGAAACAGAGATAAGCGACGCTAGCCTGAAGGCTGAACTTAATGTCAAAGAGGGTGTTCATGCAAAGCAAAACAGTGTATCTAGTAAACTAGAGAAATATCATCTTTGGAGGAAAAAATCTCTAAAGATTTTATGCCATTTTTAACAGGCAATAACAAAAAAGCCCTAGCTGTACCTCAGGATATGATCAGTCTTTTTGAACTGCATTTGTTCAGTGCTTTTTTTGTTCTTCAGTGCTGTCTGCAAGCATTCCCTGTCTCAGTCATAAGGCTCAGAGTTTGGCAGTTTTATTTCTTTGTTATATTTTCATCATGTGAGATAAAAAGTCACGGATGAGTGATATAATGGAAACAAATGTTACCTGTGTCTGAGCAGGAGAAAAAAGCCCTCAGTTGCACTGAATCCGTGCTCTTATTCTTTCATAAAATTGTTTGAAATTTTTTGAAAATGATAGGTGATTTTTTTTCCTTCTCTGCTCAGCCAAACTGCCTCTCTACCAGAAGGGGATTTCAGTAACCACCTTAGGAAAAGCATTTCTCAGGGTAGCTGAGGTTGAGACTGTTGTAGGCATGATCTGTTCAGACTCTGTAGGGGGGGATGAAGGCTGCATCACTCTCGAGTAGCCCCTGGAGGTTAGCTCAGAGCAGCAGCACAGCTTTGGAGGGAGCTGTCAGCCCTCTGGGCTACAGGGATGTGCTCTTTTTAATAAGTACATTGCACAAGACAGTACCTATGAGGTAAAGGGCATTAAAGGGCATTTTTTCACAAGAAAGTATTTTTTTAAAATAATGATTAATAAGTCCAAAGCTGCACAGTTAATTTGTGAAAAATACAGTGTGTTCAAAATACCAAGCAGTCCTAGATGTTTTCCATGTGAATAGAGTCTAAGTAAAGTACATTCTACAGAGGGGAAGTTTGGTTCATCCCTTGCTTAGAGATTTGAATTTAAGCTCTATTTGTTTTTACCAGCTGTGAAGAAGAGGCTTAGTAATATGAAGATCATGTAATGCTGTAGTGTCTCTTCAGGTAAACAGTATTTCATTTGATTAGTCAGAATAATCATTTTCGAGGTGGAGGAATTGGGAGAACTGCTTGCTTAAAAATAGGAAGTACTAATGGGTATGCATTTGCTAGATATCACAATGCCATGTATCTTCAATCAATTGCTTTTCAGAATGTTGGATGCAGCAGATTTTGAGGGTATTGTATGTCATTTATACTTTCTTTTTTTTAAGTACATGGTTGTGGCAAACACTTCATATATATCATTTTTTTTCAAGTTTAGCTAATTCATTTAGTTACTGAAAGGTTAGTCTTTTTTTTTTCTTGGACACATATTAGGTAAACACATCAAAAAGCTGCTCAAAAATTAAAAGGGAGCATTATGTTATCAACACATTGAGCAAAACTCACATATTCACATATTTACAACCAGCAATTCAGCAAAGTCAGACAATACTTTTAATATGAAATGACATGACAAAAAGTCTCTTGGATTTTCTTTTACGTATTTTTCATTAATATAAAATCTTGATGTCTGGTGTTCATAGATGTGATTCACTGACTTGCTCACTGAATTTGAGCAAACGTAATCAAAACATCACTGATGAGCTGGTCTAAAATGAAACTGCAAGATTGCGTAGATTTTTATTTCCAAAGAAAAGCATGTCTGCCAGAAATGAAGGAGGAGGTTCTGGTTGTCCTAAAGTTATTACGGGTGGGAGATTATACGGACATATATGGTAGTGATGAACAGAGATCAGAGAGACCGGAACATCAAGGGGAAGGAGAAATGGGAATTAAGAGATCAAAGACTGTAGAGGAACTGGAGGGAGAGTTGGCTTTGTCTTCACTGCCAAAAAAGGTGTGTTTTTTGTGTGAAAAAACTAACAGTAGCTGTAGTTATTTTGCTGTGGAAGACAACAAAAGCCTCATAGCTTTTACTGTGATCTGGCGGAACAAGTTCAGCTGCAGAAGTGAACTGTAGCACCTGTCCTTTGTCTCCATTTTACTAAACTGAAAGGTAATTTTTAATGAATGAACAGGATAAAAATTACTCTGTCTTTGCTTTATTTCATTGAACGCTATTCAGAGAGGAAAAGCATAACAATAAAGAGCAGCCTAAATTGGACAAAAGTCTGGTTTTCGTAGTAAGCAACATTTATGACCACAAGAAGGACTCATACTAGAAAAGCACATGGAGAGTAATATCTGGAGAGGATAAGGCACTGAGGTTGTGCACTATGATTTAGGAATTTATTTAGCTCCATACCACTGATTTGCTTTGCAAATATTGACTCACCTTTTCTCTCTGATGCTTCTTTTTCTCTTGTTTCTTAAATAATCACAGAAAAGCACAGCTATTCATTAATGACACTCTTAATCTTTCATTATTCAAGGAAAAAGCTCACTGAAACCTAAGGTCGTATCTGTTTAATACTGGCTGTTTAGAATTAGGCAGTGAAAACCATACCTAAATATTTAAAGCAGTTTGAGATGTTGATTACCCAGAACTCCCAATAGAAATATACACTTTATTTATAAGAAGCCTAGGGAGGGAAGGAAATGTGTGTGATTTTGGAAGTTTTGAAAGTGCATGTTAAAAAATTGTCTGATCAAAATGATCCATCCCGATACAGGTGATTCTGATTCTGAACAGCAGTATTATTCCAGGACCATTCCTTATTATCTGGCACCTCTTGGATTTCAGTCAAAGATGTGGAATTAAATGCTTAAATGGAGCAATCCAGTTTTAAAGACACTGTCCATAAATTATAGCTTTTCATATACTTTCTCATATAAAATTAATTGAGACTTTTAGGAAACTTGTCTACGATTTCCTCCACCTCCTCAGTAGCAGACAAGACTTTGACAGAAAGCTTTGTATAAAGAAGAACCTGTGAGAGCACAGTTATGCTGGGTCATATCCGAAGTTTCCTTTATCAAAGAAGTTTCTGTGGGAGGAATTTGCACAATAAGAATATTTTTATGACAGTAAATCCACCAGAAGTAGAATTTATCATGCTTGAGTTACATTGGAAACAGCTGTTTCAGTTTGGGGAAGTCTTTTAGCTCTGTTAAATTTTCATCTACAAATGTGTACTGGAAGGGAACATATCTACCACCAGAGAATATGGTGTATAATTCTCATTTCTAGTATCTGAAAATTATTAAAATAAAAACATCCTTATCCCTAATGTTAAAAAGCAATACTAATACAGCTAAGCTGTAGTAACTTTGTCTTCTATTCTTCAGAATAGACCTCCAAGTAGCATCCTCTTGAATTCACAGCAAAAGAAGTTTTTTTAATAGAGTAAATTTTCCTCTAGGATTATGTGCTTGTGTCTACTGCCTACACTATCGAGGGGCTTGATTCTTTGTTTAGGATAAGTAGCATTGGGATCACAATAAAAGAGAAGGCTGGTCTCCTTTGCTGTCTGCAGACTAGATTGCCTTAAGAGACATTGAGACCAGTAGAGAAAAAAGAAATTACACTGATCCAATAGATATACTGCTGAGAGATTTCTATTATATTCTTACCTCAGACATTGTACCACCATTAAATTCACACTTTCAGGCCCTGGGAATCAGGTCAGCATGACAGAGAAGTTTGGCTAAAATGAATCTGCTATATTAGTTTTTGTGAAAATGATTAAGCTCCGCAAGTTCAAGATCAGGACTATTTTTCAAGCAGTCATTGTTTCAAAGCTAGGCAAATAAACCCTGATAGAAAAGAGAAAATCATAGGGAGTCAGACCAAGATGAAATTGAGTATCAGAGTAAACAAACTACCTGAATACATGATCTCGAGTAGGAAAACAACAAAAACAACACAGAGTCATTCGTTTGGCACAGTTAAAAATCAGCTGGCAGGCAAATTTTTTAAAGTGTTTTAAGCAGACTGCCCATCAAATAAGCATAATTATAATCAAAATTCTTACAACGTTCTCAAAATTCCTAAAGGCAATCAGCTCCACTCAAATTAGTAACTTGGATAAATCACCATTAATTAGCTAATATAAGCCAGCAGGTGGTTTTGAGCCCAGAGAGATTCCCTGGTTATTTAAATTATGTATACTATACTACACCAAAGATATAATAAGTGAAAGGGGAACAACAGGCACAAGTCTGCTAAAAAAATAAATAACAACAACAAAAACACTCTTTAGGGATGATGCCTAGGTAAGGTCTTCTCCAATTCCTACACCCTACCCAAAGCAATACAAGATGTCTTTGACCCATAGCTCAGATAGAGTCATCCAGGAATGTTCTGTATGGTTTCTATTTCAGCTCTGAAATAAGTGCAGGAAACAAACCTGCAGTGGAAGCTTGCTTGGAAAGGTTAGTTCTGAGGATTTTGTGATTGCTAGAAGGACAGAGAGAACAGTGACTCTGTTTTACAGAAATGCACCACTGAAACCACAGGGACAGCCTTGTCACACACATATTCATCCCAAAAACAGCAGGAGACTTCTTTTTGTGAGCTTTGTATTCATTTCCTATGAATAAATAAAATTACATAATTTTAAAAGATTAATGTCTTCTGTGACCAATGCTGTTGTGGTCAGTTGTGGACAATAACTGTTAGGAACCAAATACTTCCACATTAGTATGTCAGAAGAAAATCAGAATTTTTTTTAGATACTGGTACCATTAGCATCCTGAAATCCAGAGATTCTTTGGGAAAGCTGACTCAAACCTGCCTACAAAACTGTTATCTTTCAATAACTCCTACTTTCATGGCGTGTTATGCTAAAAATCTCAGGGATTGCCATAAAATTCTGTCATAACTTACTGCCACACTTATGCTTTGTAGTCATGCAAAATCGAGGCTCAGCTGTATTTTAGAGTCTCTGATTGAAGAAAATGACATTGTGTAGGAAGAAACAAGCAAGATCAATCCAGATATTTGTACTTGTCTCCCTGAAAGTCTGGACAGTGATGCAGTAACAATACTTTAAAGGATTAAAACCCCTGCCAGGTTTTACTGAATGATCTACAGGTCTGGTAGTAATATTTAATCCCAAAGCATGCTCTGGGATCACCTGTGCCTTTCACATCAATCAGCTCAGTGTAATGTTCTGTTTACAAAGAACTGAGATTGTGTATCACACTGTACTCCTGCCTCTGTGTCTGGCAGAAACTCTGTGTTGCTGGCATTTTCTTCAGGCTGGGTGATGTATTTTGGTGAATCTCTTTTCATACATTTATGCAGGTTTCCAGTCTATCCCGCTTTTTTCAATGTAAATGATAAATCTAATATAAACCTGTTATCCAATAACTATTTCGTATTTTCATTCAAACACAAGTTTCAGTAAATTGAGTCTGTTCAATATGACAAAGAGTAGCAGAGGAAGAAGGTTTTTCATTGCCATATTACAACCCAAATCCTAAAGTTATAATTTTTCTAAGCAGAGGAACATGAAGCCTGAACCTACCTGAGTCCTTCCCACCTCAGCAATAAACACATAGGAATTGGACTTATTCCCACATCAGTGGGAAGTCAAGGCAGTTCCTGAGTTACTTGAAAAAGCCTCAAGACATGTTAGCAAAGTATATAAAAATGGTAGCAACCATAGCTAATTGTGTAGGTAAAATTAATTCCATGTGTACACAAAAGTAATATCACCATTTTTAAAAAAAATATGTCTTGCATTGTGTTTTAAAGCACCTTAAAAATTCTGGTTTTCACAGTATAGGGGTATACAGCTGTTTGGGGAGGAAAAAACAGCAGACTTGTTGTTCAACACAGGCAACACTGCCCTTTGATATCTTTTTTTGGACTTTGTAATAATGCTGTAACTACCGCTGTTCCCAAATATTTTATTTATAAAAACTGTCCTCCCACAGGGCAGCTGCAGATGATCTGCAAGCTGAAGACCAGTCTGCAAACTCCTCTCACCCTAGGAAATGGTGCTCCTGTTTGTAGATCTCAGTGCTAGTCTTGGGATTTTTAACAACTGGTGTGCTCCCAATTTCAGCATACACAGCACAGGATCCAGCTCATGGGTAAAGAGTGGCGGTGACAGTTTAGCTTCCAGTCTTTCCATGGCAATGCTGACACATTGTATTGTTGCTAAAACCATAGAAAATGTCTTTACATTAGCACCACAGGCAGAATTGATGTTATTCTTGCAAGAAAAAAAATAGTCATTTGATATCTTGGAGGGATCAGCACTCACAAACCATCATTTGTTAGTAGCTTTTGAATGGAAGTCAGATAGATGTTAATGTTCAGAAAATGTCAAGTTTGATAGAATGAGTTTTAGTCAGCAAAAAGATGAAATTGAGGAAGAGATGAAAACGCCTGGTAGTGTTTAGCAGAGGTCGTTTAAGTCTTGTTTCCTACACAGAACAATTGGAAGAGTTTCTCTGTAGGTTTTTTATGCTAACCCTTCCCTAATCTCCATGATTAGAGATCATGCTTTTCTAATACTAACATGAGACAGGGAAAAAAGACTGTAATAAGCTGGATCAAAGACCTGTTTGGCCTGATGTCTGTCCAGCAGTGGCTAATAGATTAGGGAAAAATATAAAAACAAGAAATTTGGAAGGAAGACTTCTATGAGATATTCTGTCCATATCTTCAGCAACAAATTGGGGACTTCTTGAAGAAATTGAATCTAGATCCCATTATATTTAATAGGCTTTCCTGGTTTTGTCCATGAACTTCTCCAGTGCATTTCTGTTACATATCTGGCAGCCAAGGCACCCCATTGAATTGGGCAGCTAAAATGCAGCTTCCTTGGATCTGCCCTTAGCCCGTGGTTTTGCAGCTTCAGTTGTGACTTTTGCTCTGTAAGAAGTAAGTTGTCATTTCTCACTGTTTTTCTTCATGGCACTCATGAAATAGATACATCTCTTTATGTCCTGCTATCAGTCATCTTTCTATCAAGCTGAAGCTTCCAGGCTCCCTGTTCATAAAAGACATTTTACATACGTGCATCAATTTGCATTTATCAACGCTGAATTTTATCTGACACTTTATTGCCCAGTCATAAACTCTTCTTGAAGTTCTTTAAAATTTTGATTTTGATCACCCAGTGTAATTTTTTTTTGTCAGCAGTAGATTCTGTCACTTTGCTGTTCACTAACATTTTGAGTTGTTGTTGGGATTTTTTAAAATGTTTACAGTACAAATTCTGCCTTAGATCCCTGTTGAATTCACTACTGATATTTCTTCAGAATGAAAAGCAATCCATCAATTCTTATCTTTATTTTGTACCTTTAACTAGTTGTTAATCCAGGGTAGATATCTGAGGCATTCTGAGAATCCAATCAACCAGGTAGTAGTCATCCAGATCTCTTGTATTCCTCAAAAGAAAATAACCTCAGGAGACCTCTGCAAAAGCGATCTTGATTTCTTTTCCTCGTTATAACATTTTAATTTACTTACTCATGATTATATCATTTATTACAGTTGTAGCTAATTTGCCTGGTATGAAAGTCAGATTTTTGCTGGTCTCTCCTCCCATGGCACATTCTTGGTTTTAATTAATGTCTTGTTTAGCACTTCATGTCATTCTTGTACTGAGGCTGATTTGAGCAATACCTTTATACATGTCCTTTAAACCTCTTGAGCAAATACTGCTTTCTTGCCTGATTGATTTCTCAGCTTGTTCTAATCCTACTCTAACAGTGTTTCAGTTTGGGACTGTTCCTCTGTTATCTAGAAAATAAAAATGCTGATCTCTGCTGGAGGTCTGCCTTACTGATCACCATCCCAAGAATACGTTTCTCTTTTCTTCTGTTATCTTTTATTCCTTGATCTCTTGTTCAACTTTTTTGTGTGTGTACTTGTTTTTCTGGGGAAAAAAGAAATATGTAATTGTGCTTTTTCCCCGTTTCATCCTTAGGGACACAAATAGAAATAGGAAAACAATGCAATCTGTGGAGATGTGATACCTGATATCAGTGCTCTGTTATTTTTGTGTGGTCATCATAAAATAAAGCACTTGGTTTAGCTGTACTTTTATGCCCATACCCTGAAAACTTCGAGCTGCTGTATTTTAGAAAATTCTCTCCGATATCTTGGCACCATGAAAGTTCACATTAGAGTTCACTTTAAAGCCAGGGAGTCGTCAGCTGTTCATAGGTGCAGTGAGGGGGTCAAGTTGGTGTTTCTGGGGTGTAGCAGAGAGCAGGTTTCTGTGTCAGTGGCAAATGAGCAGGATACAGAGGGGTTGTGAATCAGCTTCATCCTCCTGGGCTATCCAGGGGAATTTCTGACAGGCACATCAACCTACAGAGGCCTGATTCTGCTTTTAATTGAGAGCTGTGTATTAGAGACATCTGTACCTTCCTTCTTGCAATTTCAAAGTTCAGGGGGACCTTCCCCAGTCATCAGTGTCAGAATACAACATCATGTGGTTACCAAACTTCTAGTCACTTACTGGTTTTCCCTGTATTGTCTTGTTCATTAGTTTTTGGGAAAAAAAATCTGTATTGTTAATGACCATATCCATTCTTTTTTCCTTTGTCATCTTTTCACACTTTTGCTGTCTTCAGGGTTTTCTTTTATCTTTTCCCTGCAATACTTCCCTGATAGGGGCTTCACTCCTTTTTCTCTCCTCACAGCACTGGTCAAATGATCAGAGATGGAGTTTGATTTGATAGCTAAGTGCCATTATTTGAATTTAGAGATAACATCCTGATTGAAATGGGAGTAGAAAAAGAGGCTTATTCAAGGATATTGCTTTAACTTGTCTGCAGAATCAGGCAAATGCCACTGCCTTAGATATTGGAAGAACATTCAAACCTGTTTGGGGAAACAAATGCAGGGAATAGTTCAGTGAAAGTGTCCTGGAAGGCTTTGGGTACTTGAGAGAAAGGGAGAGAGAGAAATAGTTTGGAATGCATAAATGTAGTGAAACAATAGAAAGCACCAGCACTGAAAGAAGGAAAGAGTTGTGTCTTCTGGAAGTTTTACCTAGTAGCCCTCAAAGTAGGGGCAGGGATTTAAGAGAACCAAAAAAATTCAGTTTGTGATCCTTTGTGACTCATTTTTGCCAGGTCTTCAGGTTGTGCAGGAGTCCTGAAAGGTTCTACGGCTGCTGGCTTGTTTTGCAAATTTCAGATGTAGTGTGTGCTCTGTGATATCCTGTGTGAGCTTTTCAAAATTAGCTTCAAAGCTGGCATATTACATTTTTGCCAAGTCATATTTTCTCACAAGTGTATGATGTATGCTTGAATTAAGATGTCATGATTTATTTAAATGCCTGGGAAAAAAAAATACAAAAAATTCATGTCTTTTCTCAACAGCTTAACTTTTAACCCTTTATTTCAGTGTCCTAAGACTACTGTTATTTCTGTTTACTTTCTGTAAGACCTATATTTATAAAAAAATACATAAAAGTACATAGGTGTAAATGTAAACTTTGATTGCTATTATACCCCGTGGTTAATAAAATGACTTGGGAAGTTTTACAAAGTCAGGATTTAGTCCAGACCTGAAGCAATAGTTTGGCTTATATTAGGTTGTTTGTTTACACTTACTTTTGTTGAATGGGTATGTCCTTAGCACATCTATTATATACAAAATCCTTAATTAGCCTTGTCTTACTAAATTTAATTGTCCATTAACAGATCCAGAATTCTTCAAAATAAATCTCTTTTTTCATAATTTAAACTTCTCTACTAAAACTACTTTTAAGATGTCGGTAGCTGTTGTCTTTATTGAATTGTAAATCATTTGTGTGTGAGATTAAACTTCAGATGAAGTTATAAAAAATACTTTGTTTTGTTGAAGCATTACTTGAAAGCTCGTGGGGAGCTGAGTTGTAACTGTTTCTATCTGTGACATGTTGTTCCTATAAAATCAGAAAACAAATTTCATACTCAACTTGCCTTTTCACATAGTTGTTAATTGTGAAGCTACTTTACCATTACAAATAATAATTTGAATGTAAATATATAAAGGAAATTTGTATTTGAGATGTCTATCCTTTTGATATAGGTGAGCTTAGCAATCTCTAAATTAACAATGTCCTAGAAGACAGAGTGATTCCTCTTTCTGAATGCCATCTTACACCAACTCTTGAAAGAATAGTACAAATAATGGATGTAAGATTGACATCTTTAGCATCAGCAAAAAAGGAGAAGAGAATATTCCTTTTTTTGAAGTGGTATTGCTTTTCACTTCTGCATTTAGGAAGGTGTAAAACCATACAGAACTAAATACTCATCACAATGGTCTGATTAGTTTGCATATGGATAAGGTGCACAAATTAATACTTAGATTTGGATTAGTATTTGAAAAGTAATTGGAAAGTTATTTTATTAGCATATTAAACAATTATATTAACAAATAACAAAAAAACCTGCAGTTTTAAGTTCTTACCCAGAAGTAGAACACACGAAAACTAACGTTGACTTCTCTCTTCTTTCAAGTAAACAAACTCGCAGATAGGTTCAAAATGTTTAATTTAATTACTATTAAAATTGAAGTCAATGACTAGAAAGGGAATCTAGAGCAAATGTGCACTGCAGTTTACCCTAAAGGAAGAAATATTGAGCCAATGAAAGCAACATATAGAGAATGGGAAATAACAGGCATGTGCTGGCATATTAGGAATGTCTCTCCATAGATGTGCAAGTTTTATTTCACATTGTCCTCACCCTTCTCAATAAGAATGACTGATAGCTTCACTTTGTGATTTCCCAGCTTTTAAGAGTCTATTTTTATTTATTTTTTATGACCAACCTTGCACTTGTTAAATGTAATTTTTGCTTTATGTAACATAGAAAAAAGCACATCTGCAGTATGCTGTCCCATGAATTAACAAGAATGACTGGACATAAGACAAGAAATCCTTTAAAAACATATGTTCACATTAAATATCTGGGCTAGCTCCGTAAAGGGGGTCTTATGGGGTCATTTTTGATGCAACGCAAGTAAACCATTTCTGCTCTTCTGAAATAGTTTCTTTCAGGTTTATATTGAGCTTGTATAACGGCGCATTACATAAATAAGGGCTTAGTTTGTACATTAGTCTTTTACATCTTGGATTCTTACTAAATCCTTGTTTTTACTAACTTGATGCTTAAGAGATATTGATTTCTGCCAGGCATGTCTATGGTGTTTATTTTGATATGTCTGGGATTAAAAACGAAATTAACACGCATAATCAGTTTTCTTAGAATTAAAAAGGGTGCTTTGGTACCTTTGGTTACATTCTTCTGAAGAAAAAGGAGAGCAGAAGAGATGTGATAAAAAAGGGATCGATTTATTCAATCACTGGGTATAAAAACATTAGCCCTGGGAAAGACCCTTCCTCTAAGAGCTTTAGCTGCCCAGTCTCACTTGTGTGGCACAAAATAATTTGCATTTTTAGAGAAAATTCATGCCTTCTGTGAGCTCTAGTGAAACATGAATAAATTGCTTTCTTTTCCTCTTTTTCTGACTTTATAAAGCTGAATCCATTAGGGGCTGAGTCAAACTGTAATGAAAGAAAGGCAACAACTGAGATGATGGAAACCCTGGATTAGATTTCTTAGTAGTCCAAGCCCAGCTGTCATGGCCTACGTGTCAAGTTAGTGCTCTTTGGGGAGGCCTGGCAGTGAATTTTTTTTTTTTTTTAAACTGCTGTGTTACAACAGGTCTCTAAAGCAGCTAGGAATTAAACAAGAGATGCAAAGATTAAGAATTAAATAGAGCCACAGCAAACAGTCCACCAGGGAGACTTGCAGTGGGGCAAGTGAGCCTTCCCAGGGCTATTACCTACTGCCATGCCTGGCAGGCTTGCCTGTGACCTGGAGACTCTGAAACCTCCAAGCAGGGCTGTCTTATTCCAATTTATAGCAATGCATTTTGTCTAGTACACCTTGTGAGCTTTGCTATGAGGTAGGACTGTGATTTGATCAAAATATACAGATCCCAGCATGGATTTTAAGCCAGTTTCTGTTTTTATTAGGAAGACCTGGTGTCAAAGCATCAAACATTCATCTGAGTACAGACTGCTGTTAAATTATCAAATTACTGGTACCCAGAGTTTTCTACCTAGTGCTTGGAATTTATCCAGCTTCCAAAGAGACTCTCGCATCCTCCCATGAAGGGGTATGATGGCCAAGTCAAGGGGGTCCCGTGGTCTGTGATAGATTCAGACACCTGAAGTCATCTCAAGTTCTCCATTCACTTTGTGAATTTGGGGAAATTGTGAGATTTTTCAAACCTAAGATAATTTTATAACAGATTTCCTCAATTGTGGGAACAGTTTATTTAAAAAAAAAAAAAATCTGCCAGAATCCTTATCAGACTTGTGCCCTGGGGAAAAATTCCTTCCTTATTTCTCAGCTGGTGGCTTTGCATGATTTCTCTCGTCTTAGGAAAGCATTTCAAGCCAGCAGTAGCTGGCGTCTCCCTTTGTGAGGGACAGAACTGAGCAGCAACACCTAAATAACACTGTTTCCTTTTCTCCCCTTGCATTGTGGTTGTGGAAAAAATCCAAAAGAAGCCAGGTCACCCATTGCTGCTCTCCTTCCCTTGCACCTAGAAGTCCATGCCTCCCCTCAGCTCTGTGAGTGTCTGCCACACAGGAGTACCTGCTGGTGACTCTCGTCACAGTGGTCAAGGAGTGGAGTGGCAGGGTGGCATCTTTTACTTCATTCTACTTGCCAGCTGATGCTTCTGGTATCTGCTGTTCCTACAGCAAAACAGTGTGACTGGTGTGGCATAATTCAAAGTGAATTTTAAAATTCTGAAGTCAAATGTTTTCTAAAAAGATCTGTTTTGAAGCAATTTGGCAAAGCTGACATAACCATGCTAACTTCAGTGAAGCTGCATTGGCTGCATCACTTGAGATTTGGGCCCAGACTAGCCAGAGCATTTATTTTTAAATTCTAGCTTCTGCTGGCTTTTTCTTAAAAGTCTCTGTAGTTCTATAACTTTCTAAAGTAGCTCACAAGTCTTGTGCTACTGCTAATAAAACAGAAAATCCGTTTCCATTTTTCAGTGTAATCTTTTTTTCATGCGAATCTATTTCTCATCAAAAGAAGTGGGTGACTGCCGTGAAAGCTGGAGCTCTCTACTTATCTGTAAAGACAAGCAGTGGCCTTTCAAGTTGTCACACGTTGTCTGGAAGAACATGGCCATAAAATCAAAATCTAGGAGAGAGAAACTAAACACCCTGTGTTGCTGTGGCCAGCAAAAGTACTGTTCCCAAAGCCTGGTGAAGCAAATTAGATCTGATCTCTGATTCTGTGTTCTCGGTCTGTTGGTAAAATCAGCAACAACAGCTGAGACAAAGAGGATTCTCCCAAGTGCCCATGGGAGAGGTGTGTCCCATAGCACACCAGTGTCAGCACATGTCACTGCAAGGACCCTGAATAAACCAGGACCTTTCTTTCCAGCAGCTGTTTTTGTTGATTATTTTTAAAAGATAAGTAGGAGCACTTTGCTTCAGTCTTAGAGGGAAGCATTGTTCTCCCCAGACAAGCTCAGTCACAAGAAAATTGATACTTCTGTGAGGGATTGCATACCTTCTTTTTAAACAACATCATCTTCAAGACATTTCCCTACATCTCCTGAGTCAGAGAGCATGCTCTCATGCCTGAGGTCCCTTAGAAGATGTAAAGCTAAAGTCAGGTAAGGAGAAAAAAATCTCCATGGCATTCCTGTTTCCTTTGTAGCAGATGCCTTGCTGGGATTTCTCTGCTTCACTGGCTTCTGCCTCTGTACTCAGATGATCCTTTTGGCTAAGCTCTTGGAAGACAGTTTTCCAGGCAAAAAAAAAAACAAACCCTGCATTATAGAGACTTCAGATGACAAATGGTTTGCAAGGCACTAGGCAGAGTCATCATTGGAGATGCTGAAAGTATCAGCCATGAAAAAATGCTCTTACAAATATCATTATAGAAGAGCAGGTAAACTTTTAGAGGCCAGAAAACAGCAGAGCCAAACCAGAACATAAAGAATGAGAGCTGCAGAACAAGAAACTCTCAACAAAATTACACAGGATGCTCCTATCTACAGAGATAAAGCTAAAAGAACTAAAATCAGAGGTATTTTGAGTCAGAGCAGTCTGATACTGCATTTTAACCTCAGTATGATGATGGCATACAGTTAAGCAAGAGGCCATGTTTCAGTAATCTGTGTTTCCCAGCTTTCCTCCCCTGGGGACACCTTTAAGGAACCTGAATTTCAGGGAAAGGGGTGCTAACCACTCTGTGACAGTCAGGTCCTTTGAAGACACATCAAGCTGCATATTCAGAAATAAATATTACACATTGCCAGTGAGCAGCTCCTCTGCTCAGTGTTTTTTCTCAATGGAATTCACAAAAGGCAGGTATGAACTGTCCTGCTATACTGTCTTGCAGGTTTTAATTGTACCTTTATACCAAGTACTTAACAAATGCACTATATCTGAGTAAAAGAAAAAGGACAAGGTTTTATGTGTAGTCATACACAAAAGTTGCCCAGTAAATGCAAAAACTAGATTCTCCAGCAGAGTATTTAAATTTACAGTACAAGGACTGTAGTGAATTGGGGGAAGACAGCAAGAAATTTTCAGTGTAGTGGCTTTGTTATGAATTGCTGTCAGAATTGTCACTGTGTCTGAAATCTGTTTTCACAGCTACTGTACTTTATTTATTTACTGAGCACCCAATATACCTGGCTTTATCTTTTTTTAAAATTGAAGTAGCCATGATAATTCTGCACACAAATTAGGAACAAATATGCTGCTTATGTTATGATCAATATGTTGTCAGAAACATCAGACCACTTACTGCTTCTTTGCCCTTTGCAATGAGAGTAGATTTCATTCATAACTCCAAAGATGTGTGTTAAAACTTTGGTGCATATATCATTGAGATAGACACTTCTGTAAAAGTCTATAGGAATGCCTCTAAAAATACTGGTAGACATTCTTTGAGACAATAAAATGACACTTCTGTGAGCAAGGTAAGAGTTTCCTTTCATAAGGATTTCTGAGTAGATTTCAGGCTCAGTCTTTAGTGATAGCTCATGTCGGCAGAGGTAGAGGTAATAGAAGTGTTTTTCTACTCCTTGAGTGTTCTCTCCTCACCAGATCCTCAGGGTAGCCTAGAGTGAGTTTGGCTTCTACCATAAGAGTAAGCAGATACCGTTTGCTCAGAAGTTTGCTTTCCCAGCAGGTCCCCCCGGGACTTGTCCTGTCTTTAGGAGACAGCAAGTAGGTTCCAGTTGTAATCATTCTGCATCTGGATGGGGGCTGAAAGAAAAGAAACCCTTCTCTGGGCCTTTTGGGAATTCTACTTTGCACTGTGGAAACTTTGATTAACCAGCTGGGCAGATGCTCACCTGCTTTGTGTTCCTGGAAAATTGCTTTTGTCTGAGAATGTTTCAAAACACTGAATGTCAAATACAGAGTAGAGCCAGAGACAAGATGCTGTACTGAAATTTTAAGCTAATAGGTTGGATTTAATGTAGAATTTATTGACAGTAAAGGTAAAACAACAAGCTAAAAACTGGCAATGATTTTGTTTAGGTTTCTTCATGTTGGAAGTGATCTTCTTGATGATTGTTTTCCAAAGCTGATTTTTCTGCGTTGCCAATATTTGTGTAGAATTTTTGCGATCGCTGACTTCCAGATGCACAAAAGACACAGTGTCATATTTTGGCCTCGAGAAAAATCCCTGGTTTTCTGTCTACAGTCAACAATTTGGCCTGATAGAGTTGTTATGGAAGATTGATATTCAACAAAAAGTTCTTGCAAAAGATGTCACAGATGAATGTATAACAATGCACAGAACTGAAAAATGTAAGATCAAGAGAGATTTCCATTGTTGTACAAATGTTTGGAATATGCCCAAACTATATGAGAGAGGAGGATTAATTTGTCTGAGAACTGTTGAATATAAATAAGTAAACAGTGGAAGTTATTAGGGAAAAATTCATATTCTTGTTAGGTTTTCTCACCCAAACCAGAAAAACCTTGCACTTTCCTTATAGTGCCATAGTCTAAGTAGGCTCTTCAGGACCTTATAAAATAAATTCTGCTTCTCATTCATGAACTTGCTCGTCTGTGAAGCCTTTATTCAGAGAAACCTACCTGCTCAAGTGCTTGCTGTAGTTCATTAATGGCTCCCATTTGTACTCATAAAGACTCATTCATTGCCCTGAATAATATATATGGTGTACTGAAAGAGAACCAACTCTTGCTTTTACAATCTAAATTAAACAACTTTGTCTGATAAAATAAGCACTGTCTCACTTCCAACTAGGCCCTAAGCCCTAAGGGTCTTGTATGTGTGTGTTTATTATTTATTTATTTTTGCCAAATTGTCCTTCAAGGATCTGAAAACTGAGACAACTGAGCTGCCTAAATTGTTTCATTCTCTGCCTGCTTCAAAAGACAGAGGCAAGCACAAGCACAACTGTACTGAAGGAAATACTCATCCATAAACTTATTCTAAAATGCAATTGGATGATCTTCTGTCTTTTTCTCAGTCCCATCTTCTAACTGTCCTAATGTTGAGAGTCCATCTCTATTATGTGTGGCTTTTCCAAATGGCCATGATTAATAACTGCTGTGATTCATTAGCCTGTGCTGTTGGCATTGTTTCCCCAATGGGAGCATTTGCTGTCTAGGGATAGTCCATGATTGCTCTGCCTCCTGGAACAGTAAGATGCTTTCAATCTAATGCGCTGTCCATGTTTTAGCATAAAATAATATTAAGGCATCCACATAATGGAACCATCTGAAGATCCATTTTATTAAGCAGTGAAAGAAAATGTGTGTGTGTTTGCATGTGCAAGGGAAGCATAATCAGCAAACCTATTTCACCAGAAATGTTGTTTCCATGAGGGTTTCATGTAAAGACACAGCTATTTTGAGGTGTAGTTCTTCAGCTGTGAGTGTGAAAAAATACTCCATAGCCAATACCTTACCTGGTGCAATTAACTTCCTCAAATTGCATACAGCCTATTCGAAGAAGGAAAAATAGGAAACAGAGGTATGTTTATTGTACTTATTCCATTTTGCGGGTATTTATTTTAAATGCAATCTACCTTCAAGTACAGAGCTGTACTGCTCTTAAAAGATTACTGCTTCAAGTTACTCCACATACCTTAACATAGCATGGACCCTTTTTACATTATACGATCAACTTTTTGACAGTGCAGGGCCAGCACAGCTAATGGAATAATAGCCTGCAGGGTCCAGCTAAATGATATACGAATATAATCAACCTTTGTGATGACTATTCAAAAGTAATCCCTTTAGCTTTCCACTGCAACATATATTTCAACCAGGCAAAGCCATATGAAGAAAATCTCTGCAGACTCCACTGATACAATATGGCCTTCATATCCCTACAGTGTGTTTGCTGCTCACAGTGAGTTTTAAATTTAAGGTAATGGCTACTGTATATTCATGTGAGCATAGAACAATACCTTTGATTTGTTGGAGAAATGTTACATTAGCTACCAAGGGCCCTATTCAGTAAACTTTGACACAACCCTTATATATGGTTTACTGCTTATTCTAAATGGAATGTGCCTGATAGAAATGCTTTGCATGTCCAAATTGTACAAATTCATTAATCTTTATATTAATAAAACCTCCAAGTACAACTGCCTCCATTCCAAGTGAATCGAGTCAGGCTACATGGTTAAACAGGTAGGCCCAACATGCTTTTAAAAGGCATTGCATCAATTTTCGTTTATCAATACAGAAAAATACATAGGGAGATTATTTACAAGTATGGGATGAGCATGTTGTTGGCAGTCATATTATTTTCTGCTCTATCTCTATTCCTTCAACATTACATCATTCTTCAGATCATGTAACTCAAAGCAGCTGACCTTTAAAAATGCAAGTAAACTTCAAAATACAATAATGGGTTATATCTCATCAGCTGTGTTATACCAACATGGTAATACCTCGTAATAGTCTTGCTTTCTCTCCCTTTTGTGACAAAAAAATGCAGTATTGGCTACTGGTGGATCTGAATACATGGAAGTAATTCTGTTAAAGGAAAACAGATGAAATAAAATGCTGTGTTGCCTTATATTACTACTTTTGTATGTACACTACAGTCAGAGTTCAGTCTCATTAGCAGGAGTTGCAAACAGGGCCTTGTTTGTGTACGTGCACCTGAATCCATGTGAGAACATTACAGCATGTTACCATAGCTTGTTTGAGGTGATGTGTTGGAGGATTCTGCTGAAGCAGGTGAGCTATAGAGGAGGAGTAGGAAAGGCTAAGGGCTTTCCCTCTATTTGCTCACCATGGCACTTCTTGAGCCCACAGAAAACTACTGCATCCTCAGCATCCTGCAGCAGGGAGGTCCTGTGATGAGGTGGCAGTGCACAAAGAAGCCCTTGCTTTGTATCCAAGCCCACCTCTTCCCACTTTCAGTAGACCCTACCTCATCTTTTTTTATTTGGAAAACACAATGAAAAATGGTTTCTGGGTCACCTCATGTGTGCTACACTCATTCTTACTTTCATCATCTCCTCAAAAAAAAAATTTTTTTCAAACTATTTTCAGCTGCCTGAAACAATAGTCCTCTTATGACTTCATCATTCATGGAGTTTTCAATGGAATTCTTGTTTAGTAAAGCCCAACAGTCTTTGAATAATGCAAACCTTGGATATGAGTGCTTTCCCATCACATGGGCATACAGTCTCAGGTGTCATCCATTTCATTTTCTTTATAATCTTTTAAGAGAATGGTGCCTAAAATTCCTGTCCTCTCTGGAGTTAGTTGTAGCTTCAATCTTTGTGGGTGTGGTCTTCTTTCTTTTGTATGGCTTTTCACTAATCATATAATGTAAAGGACTTGCAGCCCTGCATTGTTTTCTTCCAAAAGCATCATGAAATCATGAGATTTTTAGAAGTGTAGCATTCTGTAGATAGACACACAGAAACAGAAGGAACAGAGATGCCAATTCTAGCTGCACTGAAAATCCAGCCAGACAATTTTAATTATATTTTATCAACAGCAGTGATAATATGTCAGAGACATCCTGTTATGATTAATTATACTTGCATTCTATTAATACGTATTAATGTTATCTCCACATTTTGCACAATAAGATAGAAGGAGAATGCTTGATGGTGTGATCAGTGGTGGTATATATGTATTATCATTATGAATATGAGATGCTTTTATTGTTTCCAAATAGCATAGGCCAAACAAATGCCAAGAAAACATTTATGGCTCAGTATTCCATCAGTTATCTTTGATATGCTTAATATGTGCTGGGAGGGCAGAACTGTTAATCAGCCAATAATAGCCTGGTTTCCATGTGTGAAGGCAAAAGGCCAAAAGGTGCACGAGAAAAGCAATTTCTGCTGTAACTCCCCATCTGTCATGTGCACATCCCCACCATCTCCTGCACGTGTCAGTGTCCGTAGCTGTCAGAGACAGGGTTTTCTGTGTGCTTGCCTGGAAATACAGAGGTTGCTGTACCCAGCTACATTTTGAGTTTGAGTCACCCACCTTGCACCACTTTTCCACCGAAGTGCATCCACTGGAAGAGCAGTAACACTGCACTGCTGTGAAGCTGGGGTGGGACAGCACACTTCTGACCCCTGTGGGCACCTCTGGACTGCCTGGGGCTCCGGGCTGCTTCCCAGTGGCTGAGTTCCTAAACCAAACTGAGCCATGCAGGTTTTATTAGATTTTTTTTCATTTACTTGGTCTGCTAGGAAAAGAATTCCCATTTATTTACTTTAGGCCTGGTTTCAGAACATATCACCTGGAATAACTCCATTGTTAAATACATAGTAAACCACTAACACACACACTGCCCTCATACAAAATGAGACTCCATATGGGAATGCTAATTCTCAGATATTCTTCATAGATTTACTTATCCTGTTCTTACCTGCATACAACTATGTATAAGTCCTAGTTAGCAACTATACTTAATAAAAGCCCATGAAATGACAAAACATAAATTTTACTGAGTCATGAGTGGTCCAGTAGTTTTAATCTGTTCCAGACATTGCACCAGCAGAGACACTGCTTCAAACATTATTTTTCACCCCCACCAGAACTGGATTGTTTATTTTGGCCATGAGTTAAATTATGATGCTGTACAAACACCATTAGTATTGCTGTGACTGAAAGCTAAAGTCCAGTTTTAGGCATCACAGTACAGAGAGGTAGTGACAAACTGAGGAGGATCCAGTTAAGAAAACATGAGTTCACTTCAGATGCTGAAGAGATTGTGTTTGCTTAGCCTCCAAAAGAGAAGATTAGAGAAAGAAAAATAGTCTCTCAAGCTGTAAGGAGTTATTCTGAAAGAGGACAGTGTTCCATTGTTCTTCATGTCTGCAAAAGATAGAACAAGAGAAAAATCAGTTTAATTTGCAATAAATATTTATCTTAAGTATTAGGGAAGGAACCGAGCAATACAGCTGTGAGGCACTGAAACAGAGAGATTAGGGGTGTTGTGAAACAGCCTTCATCAGAAGCCTTGGAGAATAGATGTCAGGGATGGACTGGATATCTGTGTGCACTTTCTTCATTTGAGGAGGTGAAGCAGATCAGTAGTTCCCAAAATAAGGAACAATGCCCCAGGGATGGTGTGGGTGGAACGAGGCAGAGGGAGATGTATTGCTGGAGAATTCCGGGAATGGAGCAAAAAGTGCAGCCAGGAGGTGGGAGTTTGGTGTGGAAATGGAGTGAGGAAGGAATGAGACAGCATCACTGGAGCAAATGAACTCTGTGGCTGTCAGGAAGTGCAGAATCCAGCCATGGCCTCCCAGCCACCTGTTCCCTGGATCACATCCCTTGAGAAAGACCCCACTGAGAGGTGGCAGCCTTCTCTTGCTTCCTGCACTGCTCAGTTCTCCCCCCTGCATGGTGTTCCTCCTGCCTGCCATCTTTCAGTGCTGTCTTGGCTGTCGTCTTCTCCCAAATGCATCTCTCATGTTGGCTCCCAGCTGGTCCCACTCAGACCTGTCCTGTTGGAGAACTGCTGCACAGGAGTGCAGGAAATGAGAGCAGAAACCTCTGTCAGTTCTGCATTTCTAGGATTATGTTTTATGTGACTCACCTCTGTGTTTTTTAGACTTCCTTCTCTTGTAGAACCTCTTTTTACTGTAGGTCATGTGTTTTAATTAAACCATTTAGGCCTTGTAACCATTAAAAATGTTGTAAGTCTAAAACACTCATGCACGTTTTTGGGGTTTTTTTGTTTTTTTTTTTAAATAACAGAACATGGTAAAGAAACCAGTACCCCAAAGCCTCTGTGAGCCTCTGTCCAAGACACCGGTTCTAGATCTTCCTGGTACAGTATTTGCTCTTAATCCACAGACTTTATACCAATCTGCTGATTTTTACCAAATGTCATTGCTATCAATACTTAACCTGATTTTGACAGGCAATTACACATCATCTCTGTCTTATTATGTCTAGATAATTATATTTTTCCTGCTCGTAAATGAATTCACACTTCCCTCAGTTTTTTTACACATATTCCCAGTTTTGGAATTTAATTGCCTTTGATTGTGTAATTACTTTTAATTTACAAAAATAAGCCTTTGAGACAGAAACAAATCTGATTAATCAGATGCCAACCCCGTATATAAAACATGTGGATATCAATGTATATACATAAACTTCTGACATTTTAATATTTTTCTATTTGCTGTTTTTTTGTTCTAGAGGCTGCCTGCTTATTGACAGACAAGCTGATGTAAAATGAGTACAGGAAGATCCTTGAAGAGTAGTGCAACAAAGTAGGAATTTCAGCAAGGGTTTTGTCATTAAAATGCTATTATTAAAAAAAGCATCTGTCATTGAAATAATAAAAAAAAAAAGACAAAGACTAGTAGAATAGAAAGTTTTTACTTTGTGCTCCCATTGCTTAGTATCTTCCAAAGTGTCAAGATCCTCCTGTTAAGATATTAAACATGAATGGGAATCAGAGATGCTCAATGCCTTGTAAGATCAGATCAATGCCTAGAACAGATCCAGCCTGGGTGGAACACTGTGGTGCAATTTTGGTCCAATCTTTACCACAGGTTGGACTCAAACACAACCAGATTTGTTTAAAATCCATCTAGATGCAATCCAGTGCCATGTGCTGTGGGATAACCCTGCCTGGAGGTGGGATCAGATGTGGTCCCTCCCAGCCTGACCCATTCTGTGACTCTGCACTTCACACCATCAGGTAAACTTAAATTCTGCTTGGGTTCTTTCTGCTAAATAATCTAAAGCACTGATTTTGGACTCTGTGTGAAAAACTGTGTCCCATTTTGAGCTGATGAAACTGCTGACAGAGGGTTCCACACAAGACCCACTGACATCTGTGGTCTTTACAGTCCTCAGAGGACTCAGAGTCCTCAGAGCCTGCTGCCATTGCTGTTGGCTTGAGGAAGAGTTAGAGGACAGAAGATGGAAGTTATCCCTTTGCAAAATATTTGGAACCTTTGAATTTTATTTAAGAAAATTGGTGATTCCTAATTTCACATATTAGAAAACCCCTTATTTTAAACTAAACAAGCAAAGCTTTATCACTCCCAATAGCCAACCATTCCTTTCTTTAAATGGAGGTTTCCAGACTCAGAGTTTGTAACGAGATCCATTAGACCTATAATCAGGTTTTATGATGATGTTTGAGCAAGCATTAGCTTTTGCCGTAGTAATAACTCAATTCACAGTTTTCTTCAGGATTGTAGTTGGTTGACATGTGACAATAGGGTTTCTCCCTGTTAAAGAATAGTAATAATGTATCATTAACCAGCTCTTATTAGACTATTTTTGATCCAAACTGCTGTATACATACAATTTAAATACAAATAGCTCAATAATTTTATTCTTTTGTTTATAGGTCTTTATTGTCTGAACACCATGCTTATTATAACAATGTTAATTTAGAAGGCTTTTGCAGGGCTGGTAAGTTGTATAGAAATATTCCCACGTGCAATTATGCACACACATAGGCAACAAATCTCTTTGCTGAGTGCTAAAATGAGGTCAACATTTTATGGAAACCAAAAAGAGAAACAGAACTACGAATTAAATATAAACAACATCTGTATTGTTTACCCCTTAAGTTTCCCCCTTATATGTTAATAGTATTGATATGAAATAAGAAAAAAACATTCTAAAACCAGCACAGTTTTGCAATTAATAGCTTAAAATCCTGTTAACCTACAAACTCTTCTAATCTTTGTAAGTATAACATGACTACTAATTTTAGATATTTGGAATTTCTTTTATCAAAATATTGTCAAAAGAAATTACATACTTGACTTTGGCCTTTGTAGTAAAAAAAAAAGTACAAAAATAAAATAAGTACAAAAATAAAATGACATAAACTACACCAATATTCTGGAAAAGACAGTTATCAATTTATCAATGGCAAGTTTCTAAATTCTTAATGGTTTTTAACCCCATGTACCCCATTTCTGCAGGAACTGAACGTTCTGTTTATGTGTCTCGAAAGTTATTGTGTACTTATGTTAAATAGCATCCGTGATTTTCACTATCTTTTTGCCAATCTGCACTCATTACTACATGATAACTCTGATATCCTTGTGAAAAATGGTCATGAATTAATCCCCTACAGCATTAACTCTCCCATACTTTTTAACACTTTTACATCATGCAGCTTTTAATTAAAATAAGGGAAAAATTATCATCCTATAGCAAGGTAAGTGTGGGTTCTGTTCTTGACAGTCAGGAAGCTTGGGGAGCAAATGATGTTTATTGTGCTAAATATATCTGTCTCCCATCCGAGGAACAATTTGTCTGATGAGTAACTCTCAGTCTGGCAGAATGCAGAGTTCAGCTCCTTGCAGAGTTTTTCAGTGGGAAAACGAAGGCTCTTCCCCCTCCAAATTGATGGGGCTGGGAGGTTAGGCAGGACGTTGTTCTGTACATCATTGTTTGGGCAGGATCCTAGAATAAAGCTCTCAGCTGCTGGAAGCAGTCAGAGCTCCACAGGTCACGGCAGCAGCCACGGTGAATGCTTCACACAGCCCAGGTGAAAGCCTGGTGCTCACTGTACTTGGCTGAAGTATCGACCCAGGGCTGCTGCAGAAGAAAAATCACCACTCTCTGAATTAGCAGTGCTCTCCCAGCATCACTTCCCTTTGCTGATCTCTTGTCAGACACAATCCTGCTCGTAAGATCTGCCAGGATCAGAGCTCACATTGGTGTCATGGAACTTCTGCCCTTTGTCTCTTTTCATGAGAGGTGCTTTAATTCATTTAAGGAGCTCCTCTTATGGAACACTGTTATTCTCCACCCTGGCTCCTTCTTTATCCTTGCAATGCTTCCTCCAAATTTTACCAGAAAGCACCTGGTCCCTTAACCCTTAATTTGCAGTCAGGAAGGAGGACTTATGAGAGAGTATGGATTGCAGTTTACACTTTGCTCCATGCTCTCAGAAATCACAGGTAGATTTGACTCTAACAAAATTGGGAAAGCAGGCAGATCAATTTAGCCTTTAACTCCATTTCAAACCACAGACTTGTCAAACATATTATAGCAGATGAATACCTGAATAGTTATAAAGTGTAATGTCTCTAAAATCTACATTTTGTGGGTGCCTAGGATATGTTAGGCTGACAGTTAAGGTTGCTTTTTGAGTAGTGCTTTAGTACGTTTCGCTATGGATGTATCCAGTGGTATTGACTAACAATTTGTAGCAGAGAGGAAGGTTGTATCTCAAAAAGGATTCTGTTTATAATTATGAAAAGCATGTTTTCTGACCATTAATGGGGTGCATCTTGTTAATTATGATGATGTATAAGTTATTTCACCTGTGATGCCATTTAGAAAATTAATGTTTGAGTCACAGAAAGGTCATTGCCATTCTAGAAGGAATCCATTCATCTCTAAATAGGCCATCCAAACATAGACTAAGAAATACTCTCTATATATAATTACCTGGAAATAGATGGAATAAATAAGATTGATGATAGGTATTACTAAAGCCACATGTTAGTTTCCTGCTAGGAAAAAGTAGATTGTAACTGGAAGAAGCAATAATATACACGCAAAAATGCAAGAAGTAGGTTAAAGTCTTGAGTAGTTCTGTGAGGTTCAGCTATGACTCACAAGGTTAGGACTCAGCCCTCAGAAGTGGTGTGCATCAAGGACTTTATCCTGAGATTCAGGCAGGTATGTCTGAAGAGAGCTCCTACAAAAAGAGAATGACGACTTGTTTTCTTTTTTTTTAAACAAACCCGTGTTTTGTTTTGACAACATAACTTCATAATCCCTCTATATTTGCCGCACAAATGCTTACAAGTCAATAGAATGTGTGTGCTGTCTTTGAAGATAAACATGTTAATGGGTATTTCCTTGTGTGAGTCCTCTTTTGGCACAGGCCTGGAGTCTCCAGGAGCTGAGGAGGATCCTGAGGGGGGACAAGTCTCAAGTAGTCCCAGCAGCTGCTCATTCTCCAGCTCAGTTCTGCAGCTTGGTCTCCTGCAGCATGGGAGACATGAGACAGAAAACCAGTGCACAGCAGGTTTTCAGTAGCACATGGACAAGCCAGAGATTGGGCATCCTAAGAGGAGTGTCTGGGAGTGGCAGTAGCTCCTGACTCCTACTCACCTCCAAACCCATCTAGGATTGAGATCTCCTACACCAGACAGACAGATGAGAGGTAGCCCTTGTTTCTGGGAGGCAGCTTTTGTAACTGGCACATGCAGCCCCTCATTTGGGACATACTTATCCATGCACAGAGGTAAATCAGCTTTGAAAGGCTGCTGTCTCCTGCACTGAGCTGTTCTATCCCTGGCAACATTGCTCCTGGTCTTCCTGGACTGTCAGAAAACACTGTCCCATCTGGCCACAAGCTCAGAGTTTACAGTTGTAGTGACTTAAATCTGGTCTTAACCATAGCAATGCCTTTAAAAACATCTTCAAGGAGCCCTCCCTGAAGCCTGGTTGTCACTGTCATTCTTTGCTCTTTGCTTTCATAAGGTTTGTCTGCCTCCTGGCTCCTCTGTGTCACTTGGCTGAGGAAATTAGACGCTCACTTCCCCCACAAGTACCAGGAAAAACGTTTCCTTAGCATTGCTGGCTGATTGCAGTACAGCTTAAAGCAAAATTTATTTATGATAAGAGAAGTTCAGGATTACCTGCTTTCCATCTCCTGGTTGCTTCTCTCCTACAGCAACCCTTTTGACTTTAACATTCTGAATTGCAATGAGCTTTCACATCTGCTGAGCCTTGATACTCTCAAAGGAGCTCTGTGATATTAGAATATTTTGGTGAATTAGGGCTTTGCTTTTACTTCGCCTCTACGAACCTCTGTTCTTGAAGGGCAACATCACCAACACATTCAGGTTCTGCACTTTTTGGCAGAAACATGAACACCTGCTCAAGACTGCACTTCCACACACACCAAACCACCTTGGAGATGATGTTTAATCAGTGTTCCTGGGTGGGGTCACTCATATAAGTCATGTTCTAGGGGTTTTATCTCCTTCTTCCTGACTAGAAAATTCAGGATTGTGGGATCTGCCTAGAAAATAACTTTCTGAAACTATCTGTGCCACAAAATTTCGTAGTTTATACAAAGTAAATAAAAAGCAAGCTGTAAAGGTGAGGAAAGTAAAAGATTAAAAAATCTAAACTAATATATTTGCAAGAAGTATGCTTGCCTTAGTCACCCTCTCTGTTTCTCATGGATCCCACGTCCCACTGTAGGGAGCTGGGGTATTTCCATCACTGAGACAATGCACTTTTCCCTTGAAAGCTGCTGGGTTTAATCTCACCATCAAGTGCTGTGATTCATTTCTGCAGTCCCTGTTGTATGTTTCTTAATATCAGACAAGAGTGAAATATCTTCAGGACTGTGAGACTGGACTTAACTATTTTTTCAAAGGAAAAAGGTGCTGGAAATACCTAGTGGTCTTCATCATCTGAAAGAGTCTGTGGAACCAAACCCAGATTCATGAGCCTGTTGTGGTGTTGACTACATGAGCCAGGAAGAGGCTTTTGCACCTCTAAAATAGAATGAATTTGGTTCAGTCTCATCTCAGGCACAGGTCAGAGCTGTGTTCAAAGAAGGTAAGAGAAAGCTCTTCTACTTTTTCCTGTGATTTCTGAGCCTTTGAAGATTGTTCCAGGTGTGTGCTAAAGCTCCTTCCTGTGGCAGCTCTCCTGTAACAGAAGGACAGGTCAGCTCTTCACTTCTGAAGCAAAGGCTTCAAGGTCTTCACAGGTATTGCAAGCTGAAGTAAAAATCTGCATGTGGCAGCCCCAAATTATGAGTCACCATACTTATGCTTCCTGATCTCTGTACTGGAACTTTTTGAATTTCTACCTGGAAATCATCTTCAACACCATTGAAACACAAGTGTTCATAACAGCACTATGAGCTGAAAAGGTTTATTCCATACTTTGACAGGCTCCTGCCGTCTTCAGCTGTTTTTTGCCTCCCTGCATGATGATCACTCATCTGGGAAAAGTACTTTCCATGTTTTGTCTGGTTTGCCATGGCCTGTCCTTGGTTAGGAGTTTGATCCTCTTTTCTCACCGTTTTCCACATACAGTATTGCATCATTAAAAAGAAATAAATCTTTTTTCAGGTAGGTGAATATTCATAGCAGAACTAAGTCAGAATCTCACCCCCCAGCTAAAAGGCTTTGGGTGGACACACAAATACAAATTACAGTAAATCTGATGGGTTTGAGCCTACTGTATCCTTTCCTCATTTGTGCTTTCTTCCCCACTTTTCCTTAGACTCATTTTTTCCTTCCTTCACCTTCGTTCAAAGTCTCCCCTCTGTCTGCACAATTCCAATGCTTCATAGCCTTCCTTTGTTTTATCCTTGCTGCTGGATGAAGATGTGATACAGATGAGAAGTAGAGGAGCTCTTTCAAATTAAACTTCGCTGCAAACACCTTACCTGTAAAAATTCCATTTCAGCCTCAAGAGAAACAAAGGTACTTAAGCCTGGAATGTCACTGATCTCTGGACAGCAGCCTGCTGCTAAATGCCTTCCAAACTCTGCCACTCCACAATTCAATTGGACCTCCCACCACTTCCCCTTCAGGCCTGGCTGTGACTGTGCAGATCTGTGTATTGGAACAGCCCCAAGTGGCAGTGCTTTTACCCAGGATCATCCACAACTGCTTCCCCGTCAATTCCCTCTGTCTGGGAGCACCCTGATGTCTCCTTCATAGGGGTTAGCATTATTTATAGCGATTTACAGGTGTGCTGCTAAAAGATGGAACTGTAAATCACCTCAGATGCTGTTCCATGATGAAGTGCCTCTACATTATTTAACAAATTACCCCAACATGACTGAACAGCACACAATGGAAAAACTTGCCATGGAAATGTAATATTGAAATGGACACATAAATACTGTGTATTTGGTTAAGATTTGTAATTGCAATTTTTATTTTTATGGCAGTTTTGTACTCCAGGAGGATTTTCAGCTTAAAAAAAGCGGGGTACTTCTAATCAGGGGATGTCAGCAGGGCAATACAATGGCTTATATATGTGACACTGCCGTGCAGCTGGCTTTGCAGAGGTGTTTGACACAACAAAAATCAGGTTCCACGTGTGCATCTTAGTTACAGCTCACTGCCTAGGGTGTAAGGAGGCAAGCAATGTTGTTTTACAGTGTACCAGGGTGATTCTGCCTCGGTAGAAAGAAGATTGAGGTATGATGAAATGCCAGCCAAAAGTGCCTACAGGTACCTCAAAATAAAGAACTACACGTGTTCTGAGATGTTGCTTTATCGTATTTGCCCGTAATCTGAGCTCAGTGCTTTCCCAGATCAAGGCAAGACTTGCAATTTTGAAATGAGAAGAAAGGTGGAGCAACATCTTCTTCCTAGAAAGCCTGGACTGAAAATTAATAACATTCAGTGTTATATTTCTCCTGTAATTGCAGGTGGTTTTCCTCCTTTGGATGTCAGGTACCATTATGTGAGAAAAGCTTCTGATTTTTCTCTGTTCAGTCAGGGATTGTTCAAAGATTGTCATGCCTAAAACATGCACCTGGTTGAGATCTCACTGAGATCTGGCACAAAACCCAAGTAAGCAGGCCAGCCACCTGATGATTTCCTCTGGGCAAGAAGACTTGGCTCACAAACACCCATAGAGACAAAGAAGAGAAGTGATCTGGATGGGTGAAGGGCGAGTTGATGTCAGCACTGCCCAGGGGTTCAGTTTGGAGGTGTATGGGTCAAACAGTCTTTTCTAAAGTTGAGAAATTACCAGCCCCAGCAATTCCTCTGTTGCTATTCAAGGAGTAACTTTTTTTTTTTTTTTTTTTTTTTTTTAAATTTAACCTTTTGGGTTCTCCCAGTTAAATTTTTAACATGTTGGGGCTCTCTTAATGTGAGACCCAAGACCTTCTAAAACTGGTGCTGAGGATGTTTAAAATGTTTCTGCAGAAACGAGTTGTCCTGCATCCATGTGAGTGATGGGTGTTTATGTTCACATGTGTCCATGGACAGGAGGACCCATGTAATAAATGCCACCCTTGGCCTTCAGCACTGCATTCAGGCTGCTGCTGCATTGGGAGGATGAGGATTGCTGGAACAGAAGCTGTCTGAGAGGCAGGAAAGGGTGAAGGAGGTGCCCCAGGCGCTGAAATGTCCACATGAGCAGCATCTCTTCCTCAGGTGGGCTCAGTCATGGATGGGACCTGGCTTCCTGGGAGAACCACACTCCACATGGCTGTCTGCTGATGCCTCTGTTTGCACCTCCCCAGTCTCAAACCAGTTTAAAAAGTGTTTTAAGCCCACTTCAGGCCAGTGGAACAGATGGGGAAGGGGTTTAGCTGTAGATATATCCCCCCAGGTTTTGTACAGTGGAGTGGATGACAGAGGTGACAGACCCCATGTGTGTCCCACACAAGGGAAAAGGCAGAAAATCACATGTACTGAAAGCCCCAGGCAAGAGGATTTATTAATGCTCCATCCTCTGATGTCAGCCAGAGTTTGTGCCTTATTTGACACCAGAGAACCCAACATAAAGGCCCAAATTCAGGAAAGTCAGCTTTCACCTCTCCTCTGCAGTACACCTGAGGCTGAGCTTTAAAAACCTGCTGTACTTCTGAGTGAAACGGGCATTTCATAGAGTATCTCATACTGCCAGTGTCCCAGGAGTGAGATACTCAAGGGAGGTACTGATTCGCTTTTTTGGAGGTGTTTTTAGATGGGACAGGGTTGATCCCAGGCCTGATCTTAGCACTTGGGGAACTTCTTTCCATTTCTTCATCCATTCTGAATTTTTCTGTTTTCCTCTGCTGTAAGGTTGGATAGCAGCACATCCCTACTTCCTGGGAATGTTGTGGGGATCAATGTGCTGCTATCAGGGAGGGGTAAAAGCACTAAGTTGCCATTGTGACCCTGAAAGAATTGTAAAACTCTAGAAAGATGCATCCTTATAAAACTAAAAAACCAATCCTTTGAAATGCAATATTAAATATGCTGTCACACCCCCAGCCTGGTTTTTCCTTTTCCCGCATGAGCTCTTCCACACTTTGTCACTGCTCCTGCTATTGGAATCTGTGACATGTATAAAAGAGGGCTCTTGCAGCACACACTGGAGTTTGGACTGTGTGTTTTCCTTCAGAGAGCACCTCTGCCTCGGCACTAGAAACCTTGTCAGTGCTGTGTTTCACAGAAATAAATAAATAAAGGAGAAAACGAAAATGTCATATACATAAATATGCCACAATAAGTTTAGTCTCTGGATCAAAGTGCTGAAAACGACACAGCTTTGAAACAGAAAGGTAGGAATCAAAATTACACATCCCCACGCATCAGCCCGGGTGCCAGCTGTTTAACTGAGCCCTGCGTGCTGCGGCTGATTAAATGAAAACATTTTAACAGCTGTCTAAAAGAAGGAAAACCCTCTCCCCACCCTCCCAGCACTGCCTCCTGCTCCATCCCCATGGGCTGCCTAGGAGAGCAGCCCTATGGCTCCATCCCATGCCTGAGCTGTCCCTGTTCATCTGCACACGTGTGGGGCCACTGGGATGTAGGGCTGCTCTGGGATCATCCAAAGGACAGGCAGTAGGGTCCTTGGAGAGGCCAGAACCTCATCGAGTTCTGATGCCATTGACTGGAAACCCTGTGTGGGGGCAAGAGCCCATCAGCTGCCTGACTCTAATCCATACTATTCCACGAGTTGGAAGTGCTGCTGCCTGGCTCAGGGAGACAAAGCAGCTCAGCTGGGTGGGGGAAGAGGCTCTGGTCTTCCTGTCCAGGCCAAACACAGCCCAACCTCCCAGCAGGAGACAGGCTTTACAGAGAGAGAAGGTAAGTGGTGGATGGTCTCTGGTGGCTGCATCCCTGCTGGTCTGCAGAACCAGCTGGGAGCCGTTCTCCAGCCTAGGGCCAGGCAGTGCTGCGTGATGGCTGATTCTCTTCCTCTATTCCCCTGCCTCCCAAAAACAGCGTGGGCACCACTGAACAGGCTGCTTGGAGCACACGCTGCCCCAGCCCACAGCCAGGCATTGCTGGGGAGGGGGGTTCATTGGCTCCAGCCAGCACAGGGCAGGCAGAGCTCTGTGTGCTGCTCAGCCTGGTGCCCTGCCCTGCTTCATTCCCCGCTGCAGGCACAGCCAGGAGATGCTGACCTGCCCTGCCACCCCAGGCTCCAGCAGGCCTGAACTGGGTGGCCTCCAAGGATCCCTCAGCTTCACTGGGAGGGTGGTAAGACACTTTTCGGAGTAGAAATTTGGGAGGGTCACAGTCATTTTTAAAGATGCTGCATGTTAAGACCCTATTCTTTAAGAATCTGTGTTTCTAAAAGGAAGAGCAATCAGTAAAGAAATTTTACAACTAAGAATGTAAAAACTATTTTAAAAGGTGACAGCTTTTGCTTTTTTTTACATAACATCTGCTGTGTCTATGTGTTTGTACCTGTAGGGTGGAGGCTTTTATTATGCCCAGGTTTGCACAAGACCTGCTCATCACACCCTTCTTTGGCCCAGGGGGTCCCTGCTGCTGCCCAGTGGGCATTGCCACACGTGTCACTGCCAGAAAACCCCCCTCAAGGGTGTCCAGGGTGAGAATAGGACATGGTTCATTTGCTGCTGCACATCCACAAGTTCTGCCCACAAAATATGGCAAGAAACCAAACTGCTTTTTACTTTTGTAAAGGCTGTGGCCACTGCTGCTATAAAATGTTGGCATGGTCATAACATGAGACTCATCCATGGGTTTCCCTCCCATCTGGCATAAGCAAGTCAATGTTTGGGATGGCTTTGTTCAATACAACAAAGCTATCTCCCTGTAATTGTCCTCTCTAAGAAATGTGCATTCTCAAAATTTATCCTGCCTACTTCCATGGTTTTCCCTCCAAAATAATGTGGCACCACAGGCAAGAGAAAAGTTATGAGTGAGTGAAAAGATGGGTAAGAAAGGGCTTCCCATCACACAACAAGCCTTCCTCAAATGCAGCAGGACACCCACGTGTGCCCACACACACCCTGAGAAGACTCTGTCCGCAAATGCCACACACAGATGGACAAAGCAAACAGGGGCCAGCCAGCTCAGGGCCATGTGCCCCTGTACTGCAGCTCCTGCGTGCTCCTGGTGACAATCACCAATGGCACATCTGCAAGGACAGCTCATCACATCGCCCTCGGGCCGCCTGGTGGCTCTTTGTTCCTCATGCTTTTGCCCACCCACGGTGGTGCTTTCACTCACTGCCTTGAGGGTGTTTTCCTCAGCCCAGAGAGCTTTGGGGACCAGTAATAGGAGTGGTGCCTCTAGGACAGGTCTCTAGGATTAGGACACCTCATGCTAGGGCATGCAAAGTACAGGAGCTGTGTCCAGCTGGTCAGGAGCAGCCATCTGCCATGTGAGGGCCAGGGCTGGATGTGCCCCACCCTGCTCTGATGGGAAGCACCCCCGGGCTCACTGCCCTAGAGCTGTGCAGAGCTGGATCACACATGTGGCTGCGTACACATCACACTTCTAGGAAAAATACCTCGGGTGTCCGTGTGTCCCTGGGATGTGGGGTGAAGCAGACACCCCTTTGACAGAAGCTTGTGTGAAAGGGCACTTGGAGGCCCAGTGGAGGGGTTGTCGGGCTGCAGCGGGGTTTGAAAGGCTGCTGATACCTGCAGCAATCCCCTCACCACAGCCCCTGTGCCCTGGCCCTTGCCCTGCACGCCCTGGGAGTTCCGAGGGCCAAGGGGATTCTCTTGATGGGTGGTGAGTCCCTCCTGCATTGCCGGTGCCCTCCGGCCGCCGGGGCAGCGGGCACCCCTCACAGAGCCTCGGGGCGGGCACTGCGGGGCTCCTTTCCTCATCCCCGGGGGGGTCGCACGCCTGTCACCGCCGCCTCCTCCCCGTTATTTACATCCGTCTTTAGCAGTCTAATTACCCGCTTTATTGCTTTTGCCCGGGGGAAGCCC
>VZSR01002420.1:1762741-1844294 GCA_013398615.1 Brachypodius melanocephalos | reverse complement strand
TCAACGGTGCCGCTCTCTTTTCCCCCGTTCGAGAGCATCTCCTGGGGCAGGGTGGCAAGCGGGAGCCTCTCCTCACTGCCCGCAGGGTCTGAGCCCCGAGCCAGGCACTCCGCAGGTATTTCCTGATCAGTAGCGCCTGGCGTAACAAGCTGAGTCTCCTAAGCGCGATGGAAAGTGCCAATAAAGTAACTCAGCTATTCTGACAAACTTCCCCCGCTGTGATCCCCGCGTGGATCCCACGCTCCTCATGGATGGAATATCACACCTGGAAGCTGGGGGTGGGACCCTGACTGGCAATGCAGCCACGGTCTTCTCGTTTGCCATCCAGCCCGGTTGATGAGAGCCCTGCCTGGTGAGCCTGTCGCTGAATTCAGCAGGACTGGTAGTCTGCCGGCTCAGGAGCAAACTTTGTCATAGACACCTCGTCGAGAACTTGAAGTAATGTTATGAAAGAATGAAAAATACATTTGGGAGCTGCCTGGAAACTGAAGTACATTTTGATTTAACTTACATTAACAGAAACCTAATGTAGAAGTGAAGGGATCTAACAAAACCATTAATAATTTAAAAATAATTACAGATAGTCTATCCTTACTATTCATAACCACTCAACATTTTAGACAAAGAAAGCTGAATATTCTTTGTGGGAGAACGATGTGAGCAGACTGCTAAGCAGGAGCCATCCAGCTCGCACTACCTCTCCTCTGCTCACACACACTGCACATTCCCCACAGCACCCAGGACACCATTCCAAAACTGCTTTTCCAGGAGGGAGGATGGAGGTGGAGGCACAGCCTCTCTTTGTACAGGGCTTTTTGGCATTTATTTTGGCACAGATTTCAACCCTTCCTCTTTGTTGGAGCTGCTGTTTGAGGTGGGCCCAGTGTGGCAGGGGAGACCAAGAACACTGCTATACCTCGTCAGGCTCTTCCAAGGCTCTGCCAGTCCTGGAGACCTCAGAAAAGGCCTTTTCCATCCACAGCCTTGGCTAACACCAGCAGCAATGGTGACTCCTGCCCCCTGTTCTGTGTCATCTAGCTTGTATTAGTGCAGCAATCACCTGCTTGTCTTGCCATGGCACTGTACAAAAATTATTTTTAATGCATTAATTTTAATTCAGGTTTCCACTGTATGCTTTATAGCTCAAGGGTCACGAGTATCCTGCAAGACTGTGATTCTGCCTTTTGATTGGTTGGCTTTGGGTTTGGGTTGGTTTTTTTGTTTTGGGGTTGGGTTGTTTTTTTTGAGATATACCAGCTGTGCAAACACTGTAAAATCAGAGCAGCTGGATATGCAGTGAACTTCACTTCTCTTCCTTACAGATCAAGATAAAATTGTAAAGAGGAAAATTCGGACATGAAGTGGCTTCTAAAGGAAAAGAAATACTGGATAATACAAAGCAGATAAATTCAGTTCTAACTCTCACAGAAACACAGGAACAGGAACACAGGAACTCACCTTACAAACCATCTCACAGGTGGGAACCCTCCCTAACCACGTCCCCAGCTCCTACTTGCATTGAAAACATTAAGACCTCATGTATCATTTAAAAAAAAAAATCCTATAAATCACTGTAAATGTCCTTGGGACTCCACTGTTGCTGATTTAGACAAAACCCTGGTATCTTAGATTAGCCTTCATTAATTATTTTCATTAATTCCCCTTGTTATGGATGTATTATCACAAATCATATTCCAAACACATTCCCTAATTAAGCACGAATCTCCTCTCTCCCTGGCTCCGTATGCCATTTAACTGGAGCAATGAGGACGCCTGTGTTCAGCCTGGTGCCTGGAGGCTGGTGCCAGGCACTCAGTGCAACGAAAGATGGTGCTTGCATTTCAGATATCTTTCAGGGCTTGCTGTAACTGAGGGAAAATGTTGTGGTTTTTAATTTGATCACCAGCATGGGCACGTCCTCAGCTCAGAGCTCTTAGCCCTCGTAAATTTTCACTGTCTTCCATCTACTTCTTCAGTGTTTTCAAGAAAAAGATTATTTGCTTTTCTCCCTCTTCCACCCTGCAAGGTGTTGGCTGATCTCTTTCCATGTCCCCAAGATTCACCAGGCAGCCTTCTCCTTCCAGCCAGGAAGAAAAAACTGTGACAGTTGATATGCATTGGAAAAGGATGAAAATCTCGTGTTTCTGAGCAGGCACAGTGGTGTCACTGGGTCGGTGTTGTACCTCTGAGCCATTCAATAGTGTGTTAAAATACTTATTTGGGGAGACAGGGTCATGTGGCCTGTGGTATTTGGTGTGTGCCATGCCACGGACTGTACTTTTACAGTCTCCATAGTTTTGGTGAGGTCTGGCATGGACTCATCCTCCTCCGTGAATGGGGGGTGGAAAATGTCTGGGAATTATTCTGTTTTCTGCTTTTGATTCAGTATTCACACAATCCGAGCATGGTGGGACTGGAACCTAACTGATGGGGAAGCCCCACCAGGACCAGCATCTCCAGGAAATATCAGATGTGTGCTGGAGCATCTGTCCCTGCAAGGCTAGGCATGCTGAGCTCACACCTAGTCCTTGAAAACCAGGCTTTAATTCCCAGGAGATAAATCTGTGCATAACAGCAATGACAATGTTGGGGGGTGTCCACCTTACATGTGGGCACAGACACTTGACTAAGTTTTATCCAAAGCTGATTGCAAATCCTCTTCATTTTATATTGGTTAAAATTCAGTGAAAATGCTTTCCACCTTTTGCACAACCTCTGGGCACACATCAAAGCCCTTCCCTTCCCACACAGAGCATGGGCAGGCATCCACCTGTGCTCCCTACCCCTTTTTATAAATGAAGCATTGCACATTTTGAAGACTGTTAATGTAATGAAATGAAGTTGTGAAATGCATCTGCAGCTTGCATCAACATTTCCTGTTGGAAGCAGCGGGTTAGGGCTGTGTTATCACGTGTCTTCCCCAGTCCTGAGACAGCCATCGAATTCCAGTGAAATCTCTTACAAAGGCAATCAAGACGATCAATGGGAGTTTTGCCAGGAACATCAAAGCTTATTAAATGGTTCTGTGTTGAGAACTGCAAACACACAGACATGCAGGAAGGAAGACAGCTCCGAAAACGGTGCTATGAAGCTAAAGAAAAATTGAAGAAAGAAAAAAAATGATGCTCAGGGAAAAAAAAAAAAAAAGCAGAAGATTAATAATTGACAGATGTATGTACAGCCAATCCAAAGCAGAGTTTAAAATGCAGACAACTCAGTCCATAGCATATAACACAAACTTCTGTAAAGGTGTGTACTCACAAGAGCTTCTATCCACGTATTCTGCTTTAAATATTTTGCTGAACTGGAGTGAACTAAATTCATGCTTAACTGCTTTTGTTTTGACAGGGGAGACCTGGGACAACCCAAAGATGCTGTCACATGAAACCTTTCAAATCATCAAGCTGCATGTGTGACTCTGAGTCTGTTGCTGTGTATATACAGAAAATGTAGAATGAAATAATATTTTTACTTGTTGATCCCTTAGCAGTTCTATTGCCTGGTAGGTGTCCTGACATGGTGAACTTACTTGAGTAAAATGAGTCTTGGTTTCCTTGTTTAGGTCAGCATGTTTCCTTGGGTAAGTGAATTTGTTGCTGCACACCCACGGGATGAGGAAACACCTCCTAACAGGTCCCAGCATCCCTGTCTTTCCCAGTGACCTGCGCTCCCAGTGTGCTCACCTCCCTCTCAGAATGTTCCTGCTGGGTCTAGACACACTAGCCCAAACCAGGCCAGCATGGTGGGGAGGGGTTTTTGGCCTTCTGTGGTGGATTTTTTTGATAGTTTTGCGTGAATAGTTAGGGTTTTTTTTATTAAGGGTAGAGTTTCTGGGGTTTTTTGCTTGATATAATTTTTAATAATGTTCGTGCATATTTTCAAATGAGGAGACTGGATCTGAAGAAGCTTTTACAACCATTTGAAGTTGTCTGCTCTAAGTGCTGGCAGCTGTGCGATGGCTTTTATTGAGGGGGGGATGCACTCGGGAGTGCCTTGCTTGGAGTCGGGCGGGGTCCCGCGAGGGTTTCCAAGGCTGAGTCGGGTGGGGAGGAGGATGGGATGGGATGCGATGCGCCCCCCCTCCCATCCATATAAATACAGCTGGGACAATCAGGAAATTAAATGCACTTTGTGGTAGTGTGTGGAAGGTTTGGGGTGATGTTTTGATTTTGTTTTGCTGTTCGTTTGGGGGTTTTTTTTGGTTTTTTTTTTTTTTCTCTCAGGAGGTCGAGGCAGCCCAGACGCTGGAGAGGTGAGCTCAGGATCAGGATTCCCCCATCTTTTGCTTTTCTCCCTCTTTTCCCTCTGTGATCCCAGTGACACTTTAGGAGCCAGGGACAGCCAGAGCTCATCTGTGTTCCCATGACCCTGGGGAGCCTTGAAAGTTTGCTCTGGGAAGGGTGACTCCTGGAAGTGCTTCCAGAGGGTTGGGCTAGGTGCCCTGGTTGGCATCTTCTTACTGCCTGTTTGTAAGGAACTGGGGAAATTCCAGTCCTCAACCAGAGCCAAAAGCAATTTCTCCTTCAGGTGCCCGGCGGAGTGTTGGGACTCACTTACTGCAAGGATCATGCAGGTATATCTTGGAATGAAATGTGGCTGAGTTCTTACTTCACATCTCTCTCACACCTAATGCCCTTCCCTGTCCCCACAAGGATGTTTCATGGCATGTCACAGTTATTTTGCAGGGCTTGTGTCAAGCGCGAAAGAAGGTTTTTGTTCAGAATGCTTAAAAATTGGCCAGAAGACCAGAAAAGTTCTGGAAGCTGACAAGTGAGGGTTACGTGCCTGGAGGTCAAGGCCACTGGAGTTAATCAATTAGCAAGGCCCAGCTGCTTTAGACAGTAAAAGGTAGTGGTGAGAAAAACTCAGAACAGGTGGGTAGAAAGAATATCTTCCTGCAGGCAAGTGAGGGAAAAGAAGTGATGAAAAGAGTTTTGCTCTATTTGATTCACAGTTGTGCTCTGGCTGTGGGTGGGAGCCTGGCTTGGGAAGAGAGGCAGGCAGGGGTGGTTTGGGAACTGCTGCAGAGGTCAGAGGACTTGTATGGGGTTTGATGTTCAATATTCATACTGCTGTGTTTTAGCAGGGTGAACTCTTTACACATGGCTGTCGTTTTTAGAATATTGTAGATAAGCTGTGTCAGCAGAGCTTTTATAAATCCCATTTTTACCAAAGATTTATGGTGTAGCTGTAAATGTGTGCTCTGGACTGGTGTCTTCTGTAGAGGGTTTTAGTGAGGAATCTTATTTTTAAAAGGTTAGTGCATTTATTTTCCATGCCTAAGATACACGATGAAAAATGTAATTTATAATGTGTCATAATAAAAATGGATGATGTTGCAGGGGCCAGCAGACTTTCTTCTGTACCTGCACAATACATCTTTCTGGTAACATTTTGACAATGATTTTACACGTGCATCAGATTGGTGTGAGAGGTGGTAACAGTGGGTCAGGCCACAGAAAGGGCTGCTGTGTCAGCCTTGACCCTAACCAAGACCACTATGTGCGTATAAAGAAGCCAGGCTGGTTAAAGAGAGAGGGAAGAAACATTGATTCAGCAAAGGTACATTATCAGGTTTTGCTTTTATTTATTCCACTTTAAGTCAGAAAAAAAAGAGTGAATTGGAAGTATCTTTGCTGCATTAATATATGTGTGAGTGCTCCAAACATTTCAGTGTTCTTTAAAAATTCAGCCAGACCTGGGAATAGCTGGGTAGCTTTCTTCTGAGAGCTGAGATGTGCTGCTCTTTGGCAATTTGGCAAGACTATCTGATTTGTTTTGGTTTTTGTTTTTTTTTTGTTTGTTTGTTTTTTGTTTTGTTTTGTTTTTTTTAAGAGGCAGTCCAATGTTCCATGTGGCTTCAAAATGGGCTACAATCCACTATTTGAGTTTGTGTGGTGTTGCCTTACCTGTTGTAAGATTTCATTGCAAAAATCAACACTTTTTTTTTTCCCCATAAATCGAACTATTTATTCTATGTAAAACAGTGGAAAACAACATTTCTCTGTATATACACGAACAGTTGCTGGTTTCCCTCAAACTCAGGGACTGAAGGTGCCACTGGCATCTGCAGAGCAAAAGCCATGAAAATGAAAGATAAAAGCAGGGCTGGTGCATTTTTGGTGGGCAAAGCTCTTACCAAGTCAAAGGCCAGCTATCAGAGTTGGAGCTGAACCTAGTGGAAAGACAAGCTGTATTAGTAGTGCTAAAACTAAGGAACTGCTGAGTGGAACTTGCAGTCTTATTCTGGTGGAGAAGTTTGCTTGTTTTTTTTTTGTTTATTCTTCCCATTAAAGAAAACGCTGATGAACCAGAGACTACAAAAACTCAGTCCTTTAGTGTACGCACGCAGTTACCTCTTGAAATCATCATCCCTCTGTGTTATGTAAGCAGAAATTCCTATGTAAGTTAGCACTTCCCTAGTTTGTTAGTAAATATGTGTATGAATTGGACCTTAAATCCTATCCTGGCACCTATCAGAATATTAAGATTTCAGGTTATAGCATTGCTCAGGTTAGGGCTGTACCATCAGTTTTTGAAACTTTTCCAGTAGTAAAAAACTTCCTACTATAAGCTAATAAAGAAATTATTTCAGGTTTTATGATGTCCTTGGCAACTTCTTTCTTCCCCCTCTTTGACAGTTTGACGAAGTAGGAGCAAGGAAGTGGGAACATACCCTTTTAGATAAATCACCCCCAACATTCATTATGGCACAGGTACACAAATGAGAAATTTGGCCTTTATTTGAAAGAGAAGCAACTTTGTCTCTTTTAGATTGCTAAGATTTTGCTGTCCATAACTTTCTTGAAGTCTAGCAATAGTTTATGCTTATGTGCAAATAACTTTTTTTTTTTTTTTTTAATCTGCTCCTGATTGCTATAATCTGTCATGAAAAAAGAGAACAGCATTTTGAAGCAGGTAAAGAACAGTGGGACCACAGTGATGGCAGTGCAGGATGTGAGCAGGAAGCAGATGCCTTCTGAGGGTAACTTGTTATTTGGAAAGGTCTGTGTTTCATAGGAAAAGCAGTAGAGGACAGAGAGTACTTGGTGTAAGAGGGTAAAAAGTAAACCACTGCTTCTTCAGGATGAGGTTTTTGTTCCTCTGGTGTGGTGAAAGTCAGTGCTGCAAGGGGTGGGGTTTTTAAAATTTTTGTAAATCCTTGACTCTGCAGAAGGAAAATCTTCCTCCAGGATTGGTCCAAGGTATGGAATAAGCACACCCAAGAACTGGGGACTGATGCTTACTCCCTTCTACCTCAGGTCTCAATCACTCTTCTGACTTGCTGATACAAGAATCTCATGCCATCACCAAAACAAAGTGAAAGAGGAGAGCACTACAGAAACATGAAATTCTAAGCAGGAAAATCAAACCAAAGCATTTAAAAAAATACATTCTGATAAGTGGCTGGGATGAGTGTAAGTGAGCAGAGTAACCCCACGGCAGTCATTACTTGCACAGCTCAATGTGCGGCACACAGCAGCACCTGGATGCTCCAGTCCTGGGCATTGGCAGCTGGGGAGAAGGGACAGGTCCCAGCAGGCCATAGATACAGGCAGGGGGTGAGGGGTGCTGGCTGCTCCTGTGAGCTGCCAGGACCTCGTGAGGAGGGGGAGCTGTCAAGCAGGAGGATGAGTTTGCTCTGGATTACCTGGTGGTTCTGTCATCATAAACTCAGCTGGCAGTGGGGGAAGACTGGAGTTTGCATAACTGTGAGAGAGAGTCCTGAGAGGAGTATTGGGTGTTTGAGCTCAGCCTGTCACACACCCAGGCTGTGGTGGTTGGAGTCTGCAGTTATTAGAAGCAATTAACACAAGGAAAAAAGCCCTCTTACCTAGTGAGATGAAGCAAATACACATTTCTGTGCTAATTCAAAAGGTTTTTTTCATCTTTGCACTTAGCTAATGCAGTCCAGGAATTTCCATTTTTTCCTCAATTTGAATTGAATCAAGATTTTAATCTCAATCAAGATCATGCTCCAGAAAATCCTACACAAAAATTCTGTGGCTACTGACTGATAAACAGTGGGTTCAAGTTTTAGAAATTAGCCTCTCATATTTGTTTCTGTTTGAAGTTTCTTACTGGCTCTAAGTTTTGGGAGGTTCAGACTTCCTAGGTCCAGCTGCTATCCAGCCTTGTAACCACCACAAAATCGTTTTTCCTGTTACTCTCTCATGTTCAGTGAGAGTCTGATTGCAAACAGCTGAAATCAGACACTGATTCCCTGTGTGTGGGGCATGCTGAAGTCTGATGTCCTGTAGGTCTTGGAATGAATTGAACACGGGAGATTTGGCAGTAGGTGGACTAGATCATGTTGATTTTCATAAGAAGCTGACAAACCAAAGTCAGTGGATGACAACTTGTCTTAATTATTTCAAATCATCAAGCAGCTTTAGTTGCCAGGGTGACACATAAGCATGAGGCTGCCTGCTCTTTTCCATGCAGGAGTGGGTCCTGGCAGAGCCCATTGCTGGCCCCTGGAGCTCAGCTGTGGGGTGGTGCTGAGCTGTCAGCCCTTTAGAGTGACTGCCGTCCTCTGGTGCACGTTTACATGCTGAGAAGCACAAAAAGTGCTGGCTTCTGGCTGGGGACTTCAGAGGCCACTATGACACCCATAAGTAAAAGTTAATTGCAAATTTATTTCTACATAGCAAAATCACTTGGGGCCAGTTTTCCTTACAGGAAAAGGGAGGAAAAGCCTGTTCTAGACTCATTTGATTAACCTGTGCTGTTAATCACTGCCAGGTTTATGAACCTCCATTTTAAACTTGTTACTCCAAGGGTTTTTAGTTCAGTGGTTGAAAAACAACTTTAGGGCCAGAGTGGGTAAGGGTAGCAAGAAGTACAAGTAGCAACACTGAGCCTTTGAAGAGGTATATAAATAATTAGCAACATATTTCATGTGGACTCTTTAGTCAAGACATCCTGTCAGACCTGCGATTTTATCTGGACATGATAAAAATGTAGAAAGAGCTCTACATTTATTCCAGCATAACAATGTTGATATCTAAAATAATTTGCTGCATTAAAAGCTATTTTAGGTCACAGGTAACAACTCTGGACTGCTGAACTGCTCTATCTGCTGAGGCTTCTTCAGAAAGCAGAAAGTGTATAAAAGGTTCTTTACACTCTTGCATCTTTTGAATTTTTAGATCCTCACTTCATGGTTGCAAAACATACAACGTAGGTGAAAACCTGAACTGCATCTTAATGAAGCAAAGTGATGAATAAATGGTAACCCATGCAGCTTCAGGAGGTGGAGGGTAATACAGCAGGCAAAATAGAAAATAAAGGTGGGAACTTCTCAAAACCCTCCAATGGTGGGGGAACACAAACAAAAGCTCTAGGGCACAACCTGCCACACACAACCCTGCCCATGGCAGGGGGCTTGGAACCAGATGATCTTGGGTCCCCTTCCAACTCAAATCGTCCTATGATACCCATGCATCTCATTCAAAGGTGTGACACTTTCTTCTTATTAGTAAACAATAAGTACAAAGCCCAATGAAAAATACCTATCTGGAAGCTGATGGTCTTGCAAGTGTGTTACATATCGAGCCCAACAGTGGTTAATCACAGTTTAGCATCATTCCAGCTGGTTTAAGTTTGCTTTTTATTCTGTTGGTTTGGGTTTGTCCTGTTTATGTGGAAAAACAATTTTCCTCTTAGGGCAATTCCTTCTGCTCTCTCATTTTCAAACACTAATCCCGATCTCTGGGGAAGAGCCCCACCTCCTTGCATATGGCTTTGCTCACTCCTACCTGGAGGAGCCCAGTGAGCTTTAGTATGAGTTTTGTCCAGGGAAACATTAATTTAATTCACTCGACATCACCCAGCATCTGCTGGTATGTTGGGACCCCTGTGAGCAATCCCTGCCCTCAGGTGCAGGGGTTATTTTAGCAGAAGTGTGTTGGTCTCTGATACTTTCAGCAATGCTAATGGGACTTCCATGAAAGGTCAGGGCTTGGAATTTGGAAACTAAAGCCAGGATTAACTTCAGTTGTCTAGAGTACCTTCTCTACTAACCTGAATAGAATCAAGATTTCACTGTTTGCTTTTTCTACCAAGGCTTTCTGCCCAGCTTTGAAGTCTGGAAGAGTAAATCAAATTCAAAGAGTGAACTTCATTTTTACCTCCAGTTCAAATGTTTGAGCTGATTGGTGGTAATCTAAGTGCAAGACCACAGGCCAGTGAATTTCTAAGTCGTGGGCATGAGGGGTTTTCTGTCCCTTCTACTTGCATCAGGAATTACAGACCTGTTTTAAATAACTACAGTTAGTTTTTTTAATCAGTTCAGTGCTTGTGTGCATTCATATTTTAAGAGACTAGTGCTTAGGCACCAGGCAAAACACTCAGATAGTTACAAAGATAGCTTTTCTCCTTAACAAAGCTCATCCTTCCCACTCTGCTTTTAGCCTGGAAGAAATGCTGTAGAAATCCATGGGCATTACCAAGGCAAAGTGTGTGATAGAAAAAGCAGGTCTGTATTTTTGGTCTGGCTTCAGTCTTTTCTGCTGTCTGCTGGCAGCTGACATTAACTTGTGTATTTCATATCCCCCTAACTTATTTGGTAGCCACCTCTATGGTGAGTTTGGGTGTTGTTTCCACAGTATCCCACAGGGCAGGTTTTACCCTTGACAAGTGAGTGGAAGCAGTGCCACTCAGCCATTACTTTTTAATATGCTAACTAGGGAAATGAGCCTTTTAAGTGCCTGACTTGCAGGAGGTCATCATTAGTCTGTCAAGGCATTCCTTTGCTGCCATCCTCTATAAATGTATTTGATATGGCAACTCCGAGTTATGCTGTTTTGAGCAGACAAGATGTACTGTTTATGAAAACAGACTTCTTAAAAGGAAGCTGTGGTGGCAGGTAAAGGAGGAGAGGTTGTTTACAATATTTTAAGCCAAATGGTTCCTTTGGCAGGAGCTTTTCCGTAACAAGTGAGAACAACAACAATTAGCTCTCTCAGCACTTCAACAAGCAGAGATTTTTGTCTGTAATGAGAAGAATGAGACTTGCTTGACACAAACTACAAAACAACACAGCAAAGATGAAGAAGGAGGGCAGAAATACATTACTGAAGGTGAGAAGAAACAACTTCACTGCTCTACTGTGAATTCAAGATTCTTGCTCATTATAATGTATAATTACTGCTGGCATCATTCCAGAGGAGGGGTTGAAAGAAGGTAGGTCTTACCAACTGTGCTAAATCCTGTTGGGGAACTGACCACAGCAGCATCCCACCTGAGCTTGTGTAATCCAAAGGATTCCTGTTTTATTCTTCTGTACCAGGTCCTTCTTTATGCAGATATGCAAATTCTCTTTGGACTCCTGAGATTTGAAAACTGATTAGAATTTTCGTGTTTCTTCGTTAAGGGTAAAAATAGGCTATCCCAAGATAGACAGCCCCCCAAATTATATACTGATCTGAGAAAATGGGAATAGCTTACTTTTGCCATTAAATGAACAACTTCTTTCAGCAGCTTGGTTGTGCCTCTTCTGAAGTCTTTGCTGTCTTTCAGAAATTTTTAGCTGTTTAGCAATAAATTTGGAGAAAAGGAGGCTCAGGGGACACCTTACCACTCTCTACATGCCCTGAAAGAGGATTGTAGCCGAATAAGGGTCAGCTTCTTCTCCCAGGTAACAAGTGACTAGACCAGAGAAAATGGCTTCAGTTTGTACCAGGGGAGGTATAAGTTGGATATTTGGGAAAATTTCTTCTCCAGAAATGTTGTCAGGCATTGGAACAGGCTGCCCAGGGAAGTGGTGGAGTCACCACCCCGGAGGTATTTAAAAGATGTGTAAATGTGACACTTAGGGACATGTTTTGGTGATGGACGTGGCAGTGCTGGGTTAATGGTTTGACTCGATCCTGAAGGTATTTTCCAACCTAAATAATTTAGTGATTGTATGATTCTAGCTCTTATCTGTGCAGCTTTCCTTCTGTTAGGACAACAACTGTGTGCTGCTTATTAATATTTCATTTGTGCACATGCATGCTGCTCAGACTGGTGCTTATCTATGCATAAAGGGCTAATAATAACTGATCCTGTATGTACCTATTATTTGCCAGCATCTTATTAGAGAAGCAATTCTTTTTGCTCAATTCCACCCTGGTGCTGGAGGCTCCACCTACTTATGCTTATATTCTCTTCATGCCAGCCCATAATTTTTTGATTGTGTATGAGAATAGCTAAAAAAATCAAGATGCCTATGAATCTTAAAGTAAATAAATATTTTTTAAATAGTTTAAGAATTAGCTAGAACAATTTATTCCTTTTATTTCCCATTGGCAATGCTATTTTCTTCACTACAGATACCTGGGGAAAGTAGAAATGTATGTTGAAAGCAAAGGGGTGTGCATTTTGCTATATTTTACCTCCAGTCTTTGGTTTAGACCCTGGTCCTTTATGAAGCCATAAAAAGGGTTAATGGGGTTGTAATATAAGATGCAAAACAAGGTTAGGTCTGCTAAGCAAAAAAATTATCATTATGTTGAAATAAAGGTTTATGGTGTTATTCCTATTTATAGAGGAGAAAACCATGCATGCCTTGTGTGAGCATCTGGATCTTTATAAAAAATGAGGTTATATATGGTCTACTGGATTTTATTTTTTGTCTATATGATAAAAGATTTATTAAAATCAGAGAAAAGTTAAGAGAGTTCTTGCAATTTCAGGTCTATGGTGTCAGTTTGGAAAACAGGGTATTTTTTTGTTATTGTTGGATGTTTTCCCCTCAACATTGGTATGAACTTTAATTAAACCAGGTACCCATATGTTTACATAGAAAGACAAATAGTCTGTTTATTTCAGCAGCTGTTCAACAAGCCACCAGCACAATCAATTAGATTAATCCCAGGAAATAAAACTTGAAATAAAGATGATATCTGAAATCATTTTTATTCATGGTTAGAGACCATGCAGATTCTTTTGACAAGTTGAAAAATCTTATGGGTGATGTTGAAAACTTCGATGTACAAGTGCTAATTCAATTTGAGGGCAAAAAACCCCTGTCTTGATAGAATGGTTTCTGTAGAGATATTACTAGGATAGCAAACCCCCAAGCAATACAAAGGCAGCCTGAGTATTGTATGCTCATTACCTGAATTTTCAAACACTTAACAACTGTGAAAAGTATGAATATGCAAAGCTTCCAGACTCTGACCAACATTTTCCTTTTTCCCTTCTGTTCCTGGAATGAAAATGCCGGTGGCTTATGTCAGTGCATATATCTACAACTGCCATTAGCTCAGTTTAAAGTTGCATATGGTATAAGGTCACAGGTCTCTAACTCAGCAGAGCATTTAGGTAAATCAGTCTCTTTAGCATCTGCAGCACCTGAAATATGTGTGTGAGTACTCTGTTGAACTGGGGCTAAAATTTCAGCTCTTGTTTCTTCACAGCTGTTCTGCAGGGGAGATAAAAGCTGGACCTTGCATAGACAGCGTGATATTAAGAATTTATTGAATCACAACCAGGGAGATTTAAAAATGCTAAAATGGGAATGAATTCTTTCCTTTAATGGTGAGGATCCTAAACACTCTCACTCTCCTCCAGAAGAAAAGACACAGAAAAGAGAGACTTACACTGAATGTTTTATATGAGGGAATGGTTTGAATAAGAATTGCCATCCCATGTGGAAGACCCCTTGACCTCTGTGAGGATGTCAGGGACTTACTGCCAGGTTGAGTCTGAAGGCTGCAAAGGCAGTGTTAATTTGCCTAATTTTAAGTTCTGGGCCAGATCGTGCAAGCTCTTGTTTGCATATTTAGTCCATTATGTCTGAATATTTTGTGGCAGCATTTTATGACAGATAACAAATCAGCCCTGATGTTGTAACTGAAAATGAGACATACCACAAAGTGCACATCACACTTACACTGGCATTGTTCCCTGACCCTTATCTTTTGCTTTTTCTCATGTGAGCAGTGCCACAAAATACTGAGACACAAAAAAAATCCCCTGAGATTTCTGTGCATAGCTTGGAGTCCTGTGCTTACTGATGAATGCTCAAAGGTTTACTATCTAATCCTGAACATGGGTCTTGGGTATTTTTTAAAAGCTAAAATCATGTTGCTATAAATAAGGGACGCCAGTCTCTGCAGGTTAAGGCTAACAGGTCCATAGCAAATCTGTTTATATTAGGCTGTCTCTTAAGTATAAGGAAAATGTGTTCTAAAAATTAAAAAGCTGAAGAATGGTGCATAAAAAAAGCAGTTGATACACAATGAATGCTTTTATTTTTACAGAGTAAGTTTTTATTCTGTACAGGCATTAAAGGATTTATTCTGGGCATTTTTTTTCATGACAGTTGTAGTCTTTCTCCTCCTTCTAATTTTTGCTGGTGCTGTTTGTGACTTTTCAGGTGCTTGAGTTCCTTGACCATAGAATTATTTAGGTTGGAAAAGACCTCTGAGACCCTCCAGTCCAATTGATCCCCCAGCACTGCCAAGCCCAACACTAAGCCATGTCCCTAAGTACCACTTCTACATGTCTTTTATACACCTTCAGGGATGGTGACTCCACCACTTCCCTGGGCAGTCTGTTCCAGTGCTTGACAACACTTTTTTTTCCTAATTCCCAATCTCAGCCTCCCCTTGACACAACCTGAGGCCATTTCCTCTTGTCACTTGGGAGGTGAGATTGACCCTCACTGGCTACAATCTCCTTTCAGGTAGCTGTAGAGAGTGACAAGTAGATAAATATTCTAGATTATGACAAAAGTTTTGAGGTGTGAAGAGCTGGGAACAGCTGTATTTTCTCCAGGCTCCCAAAGTCCTGTGGAGTTGGACTCACATCGATGGGACCTGTTGGAGCATGTGTTTGCACCTTCTGTGCACTCTGAATGCTCCTGTTGTCTTTCTGTGGAAACCAAGAGGCCAGTGGAGTACCATGGGGTTGTGTTTCATCATGGAGAGAGGTGGTGATGTGCCTTGGGAGCTGAGAAATGCTTTCTGGTCCTTAGTGTGCACTAAATTACAGTGGAGGAGTGGAGGGGGAATGTCACTGCAGTCTGGAAGTGTGGCTGGGATTTGAAATGAGACTTGCTAAAAGCACAGTTGCTCGCTCCAGCATCTCCACAGTGAATTTTCTCAATGGACAAATTTTTAACTGGAATTTTTCATGTCTCCATAACTTTAATCTAAAATGTGAAAATCAGTTCAACCTTCTGCTTAATTGTTGCCTAAAAACTGTTCAACTACTTGTCCACTGTAACTGTCTAATAACATATGCATTAGCAAGCACATACACATTTTACTAAGCTCAAGAAATTAGGTTATGAGAAAAGAAACCTGGTGGGTTTTGAGCTCTAAATAATTTGTAAAAAAAGCACCTGCTGAATAAAAATTATGGTGTCACTTTTATGTGCCCAAGGTTCAGAGCATGACCCAGTCTTAACTACAGTGGGCTCTGCCAACTACCGACAAGGGTTTAAGGTTTTAGCTGCTGTGTGGCTTCCTAGCTGAGAAATGACAAGTAAAGTGAGTGGTAATCAATAGGCTGCTGCTTTCGGGAGTTGTATGCATTTCCTAATAATTCAAATTTCTGTCCTTGCTAAAGATGACCAGAAAAAAAAAGGGCTTGTGAGAATAAATGAAGTATCCTAGTGCTTCAGACTGTGGTGTGTCTGACTTGTGCAAAGTGACTTGGTGTTAACTCTGTAGCTTTCCCTTTGCATAAGAAGGCTGGCTCTGTACTTTGGAATGCTGAATAGAAAATTAAGAACGCAGGCCAATCTTTGGGAACATTTTACTTACTGTTTTAATAAACTTTTGTTTATGCCTAGAGGTGCCATTAAATTACCAGCCAGACATTAATATACAATACACAAGGGATCTTGTATATAAGCAATGATTATTACTGTGTGACTCAGATGGAGCTGGCTGTGCACCCAGAGAGCTGCTGGACAGGAGGTGAAGAGGGAATACCTGTCTGGATGGAGACTGGTGCTGCTTAGGCAGGACTGGATGTGCCAGAGGGTGGGGCATGTTTAGAGGAAAGCCATTTTCCCAGAGCAGGGGCATGACTCAAGGGGACAGTGGTCTGTCATGGTAGAAACATCTCTGCTTTGTTTCACAAAATAACAGAAGGCAAGCACGTGGTGTGGATGATCGTGGAGCTAAAGGTACTAAGCAATTTTAAGCCAACTATTATTCTGGACCCTCTTAAAAAGAAGTTTTATTCCCCCCACCAAGCATCTGCTTCAGCTGCTGATTCTAGCTGTGCAGGGATGCTGGAAATGGTTAATTTCAAACACGGCTTTCCTTCTCTGCCGCTGTCTCCAGAGTGAGAACAACACCTACAGAAACAAAGACTGCAAGAACAAGCTGGAGTTAAACGTGGGCTATGGATGCCACACTGGACAGTCTTTGAGTAACAGGGTGGAGAGGTAAAATCAGGGAGATGTGCCTTGCTGCAGGTCTTGTGATTGCCTCCTTCCACAGACAGGTGCAACATCAAATGCAGGAGTGTTGTAAGTTCATCTAGAAGGAAGAAATTCAAAATCCCTCCAGCTCCTGAAAAAATGTATGCCAATTAATTCTGAATTGGGATTTTCCTTTACATTTGATCTACTTAAGAATGCACCACAAGGAGAGCTTCCTATGAGGAAAGCTTAGAAATCCTCTCAGGGAAAAGGCACCATCATAACTCTCCCACTTCCTAAAGGGATCAGGGAAGAGCTCTGCTTAATGCACATTCTCTAAAGGATATATAAGGCCCTACATAATACAGCCTCTTTAGATTCTGCTGAAAGAACTCCAAGCAGATGATCCCTCCCCATCTCTGCTCTAACTTCCCTAATGTGCTTGCTGACTGACTTGTACCTACTAAAAAAATAAATTAGTTCCTTCCTTTGCTTGCTGCAGCTCAAGGCTGCTTTCATGGAAGGGAACGGGGGAGATTGGATGACACCTGTGCAATGAACAAAATACAAAATCACCCAAGGATGACTTGTGTGGCATAAGCTGGATAGATGTCAGGCAGGACATAGTGCTGCTTGGAAGTCTTTGTCAAGCTCTGATTATGTTGTAGGAATATTTCAGTTTCACAAAAGAATAATTCATTGCTTTCCCTGGGAACAGGAAAGAGAAGGCAGAGTGTCCCATGAGTAGACCTATCCAGCAGTGTCCTGGTACAGATGTGAGGCAGATGCTGAACATGAGAGGAAGGAGGATGAGCAGGTTTAGCAGCTCTGTTGGCTGTTCCAAGAAGCAAGTGGTGGATGTTTGAGCCCTGGATGTGACAGAGGTGCAAAAGTCTTGTCTCCTGGTTAGTGAGGCAGCAGTAAGGGAAGTGAATTCACAGTGCAAGGAGAGCAGTAGGACAGTAGGCTTGGGTAGAAAAGGCTTTATCCCTCATGGTGCTGTTTACCTTGGGATAGTTTGGATCCCCAAATTATCTCAAGTGTCGCCTTTATCCTCAGCTCTCCTGCCATCTCCATCTCGTTATTTACATAAGCAGTTTGGGCTGGACACTTCTGGAATAACTTTCATCAGATAGTGCTGACTTCATGCTTTGTATCCGATTACCTGCCAAATAACTGAGGCAGTCATCTTTTCCTTCTAGTTGATGGTTGGAGGGGCTGTGTTTGTTTCCGTGGTTTTGTTGCTCATTTATGTCACTATTTGCCAGAAAAACACAATTGTGTCCTTTGTTTTAGCTCAGCTTTATTCCCTTGTCCTCGTGTGATACTGTTTTAGGCACAAAGCGTCCCAGTTTTTTTAATACTTCATGACTTATTAATGCTGCAGATTGTGGGATGAAGAGTTGTCAGCAACCTCACTTTTTATGTATTGACAGATATAATATCTGATTTGTTATTAGATAGCTTTTAAAGGATTTCTTCCTCTCTGGTTATATTTTTCCTAATTATTTAGCTTTATTTCCCCACAGCTTATCTCCCTTCCTGGCTCCACTTTTTAATTTTTTTTCCTTTTGCATCTGCTTTATCATTTGACATTTCTTTCACTTAAATGTGAACCTGATCAACATCAGAGCCCATCTATTAATGTGCTCTCATGCCTCTCTAGGAGAGGATGTATGGGAATATTCCTCTCAGGACTGACATATGCAGCACTCAGAAGCACTCAGTGTTCTTGTGACATCACTTCCTAATCCATTTTAAATCAAGGTCAGATAGGCTGGGATCAAATGAATGTATTTGCAAATACTGTGGAATTTACTTCAGTGCAGGTCAAGTTGTGTGTAAGATCCCTGTGGAACGCACTTTGCTTTTTTCCAGACTGATGGAGTGCTGGGTCCTGGCCTGTGGTGAAGACAGGACACAGCAATGACCTGCAAAGATCCAAGAGGTGTAACAACAGGTGCCATCATTAAGATGAAGTCAAATTGACAAATCTCAGGAAGTGTAAAACTGCCTCTGGCATCCTCCCTCAGGGAAGCTGGTGATTTGGACTTGTTTCTTTGAATCTTTAAACTCTTTAGTAATATTAAAATCAAATGGGGCAGATGCAAGAGAAGTAAGGCTCTACCTTCTTTCCAGCCAAGAGAATACAAAAATTTGGAGCACAGGCTGTCTTTCCTCTTGAACATTCTAGAAGATAAAGCTGAAGCTCCCAAAAGGCAGCTTTCAAAAACCTTAAGACAAATCTCCCAGAAACCTCTGGCAGCTGATTTCTCTGATGGCTGCTCCTTCCAAACTCGACCTTTGTGATAGGTCCCTGATTTCAGCACTAGAGGTGCTGGAGTGACTGCTCTCCTCTTTCTGCTTTCTGTGATTTACACACTCTTCACATTATGAGTGGTTAATTACCTTAAAAGCATTGTAAAACTTTTGAATCTGCACATCTGTACACCCACACCCAGGAATAAACTCCCTGTTTCTCCCCTGTAAAAATGCAGCACAGACTTCTGTAGTGAAAATTCTCATGTTGTAGGTATTTTGGTATGATTATTATAATATTAGAAGGTTATTTTTGTAAGCATAAGGAGAAAAAGATATGACGGTATCCTCACGTTATCTCTGAAGCCTTTTATTTAATAGGTTAAATCCACTTTTCATTGTGAAATTATCCAGGGAAGCTATTTCCTGTTCTTGCTTTCATTTTTCAGGTTTAAATATGTACAGCTTTTCATGGTTTTAAAAAAATATTTTTTTGTCTCCCATTTTTGAATTGCAGTTGAGGAAGCCCATAATTTGTATTATGAGCACAGCTTTATTATGCCAATAGCTTTTCTTTTCATTTTTAAATTTTTTTTCTTTTTTTTTTTAATGCAACCTTCTGAATACATTATAGCTTTGCTGTCCACTGGGAAGCTGTATTTCTGTGAAAAACTGCTAAACATGAAAATTTCTCTAAATTTATATGGTCTCTTGGTAGTCTAGGAGAAGTCAAGAGAATATCATGAGTGGAGCATCAGTAAACCAGGTTCTGTTTCTGTAAGAGCAAGCAGATTCTGGGAAAGGGATCAGCAAAACCCCCACTTGCTGTTTTGCAAATTTTATTCCTAATGCCTGAGATTATCTCATGAAAATTTCACACTGAGCTCTTAAGTAAAAGAAAAATAGCTTATTTGTTGGATAACTAAATATGTAAGAGGACCTTTTATTACTAGTTAAAAACAAAAAACATATTCTGCATTTAAGGTCTCTGGGGAAAAGAAAAGATCATAGCATAACAAACCCAAAGATTCACACAACCTTTCATCATCTCATTGCTTCCATTTAGAAAAGAACACTTATATGTGTGTTTAAGTCCCATTAAGTGCTGTTCTAAATTGAACTCGTACATAATTCCTGCTATTGTATTATGCTAAGGGTAGTAAGTCCTGCAGCTGGCAATGCCTAAGTGTTTATAGGTATTCAATAATATTCAGTAGCAAGAACCAAAAGATTCCTTGCAGATGCCTAAAGCAGTATAAGCACCCAGGCCAAGACACAATAAACACTTGTAAATTCCTCTTCCACGAGGAAATCCAGCTAATGGGATCAGTACAGCAATCCCTTAAATTTTCTCTGAGAAAATCTGAGCTCATGCCACTAAGTGCTTGTGAGAAATATAAATGTGTTGTAAACCGCCTCCCATATATTTCCACTTTTTCTCCTCAACTCTCCTATTTATAATTAACACCTCTCTTTATCTTGTTCATTCTGAATATCTTTGTTCTTTTCAAGCTAAATTATTTAATACTATCTCTTCCTCATGTTTAAGCTCCCTTTATCTGGTGATCCCCTCTCCTTTATATTAAAATCTCTCCTGTCTTAATGCATCATCAGATGATACCTGCTACTCAGGAGCATGAAAATCCTTGCACATTCCCTCAAATAACTGTGCACTTATCAGGCAGTGAGGTATGTGGTGCAGATCAGAGGCTGGGCACACAAAAGGAATAGGCTCAAACCACACAAGAGTGGTTGTTCAAAATATGAAGCCCAAAAATGTCCAGTCCACTCCAGTGTCTTTGTAGACATGAAAACCAGTCCCTGCTCCCAAAAAGAGTCCTGTTGGTTTCAGCAGGCTAGCTGTGAGCAAAAAAAACCCTGGTGCCATGTCTTTTGTATTATGCAGAAAGGAAGCACAAGGACCTTTGGAGGCAAGAAAGCATTGGAAGCCTCAAGGTATGTTTGCAGTTGAACAAAAATGAAAATTTGGTTATGCGAAATGAGAAGCTAAATTCTTGTTCCTATACTATGGCTAAGCCACAGCTAAATATACCCCAAAAGATTTTGTACAGTGTAACAGAGAATAAATATACACATGTGCCAGACCATTCCAGATCTGTTTGAGTCCTGGTGTTTAATTAGAATATATGTATTCTCTATATAGGAACATGAGGAGGAATGTGAAATGTTGCAGGAGACAGTTTTGGATGACAGGACAGATGCTGGATTGTCCCTTTCTAACAGCTACCAAATGACTCCATATGGATGACAAATTCCCTGATAGTAACAATGACGCCATCTTGCAGGCAGATTTAGGATGTGTGAGTGTCCTGCCAAATATAACATTCACATGCAGTGTTTTCTCCCCTTCTGCTCCACTCTGGTGGGACATGGCAGGGCTTACAGAGTCCTCTCACTTAAAAGCAGGAACAGTTTCATCTATTTAATCTAAGAGGTGTATATGCTTACCACAGTCATAGCAGGACAGCTTTAAAAAGAAACAACTAAAATGTCTTTGTACAAGTCTTTACAACACACAGCTTAGAATATCTGCATATAATTTTAAAGATTACAGAAGAAGAGAGCCTCATGAACCTGGGTATTTTGTAACTCAGATGGCAAAATTTGTTTATTGTAAACTTCAGATCTCTTAGAAAAAATTTAAAGGGAAAGCATCCACTCAATAGCAAAAGAGAGCCTCATTAAAACTTATCTTTTTATTTTGAGTGTAGACAGAGGTCTGTTATATCTGATAACCATTTGGTTTTGGGAGCTTTTCTTGTTTGCTTGTGGTATTTAGTATATATATTTCTTAACTATTCTAAATTTAATACCCAGTGAGATAGCTCATCCTTTATAGAAGGAGAAACAGGCTTGGGATTGTACACAGGAAGTGACTCTTTGGAGGGGAAATTAAGAAGCACCTTCTAGAGCCTAGGGCTGAACCTGAGGTTTCTAACTTTTGCCAATTAGATCTGCTGTGAGCAAATACCTGAAATTTGTTGGCAAAATTAACTGGAATTAACTTGAACGGTGAGCAAGATTAGAAATTCATTATTAGTATCCACCTGCAAAGACTGAGGAGCAGGATTACTACCATGTAAAAACTATGATGCAAAAACAGGGTGAAACTGCTGTCTTGATTGCATGATTGAATTTTATTGCCAAACTGAGCATCCTCCTTACCTGCCCCTTCTTTGCATTCCTCTGCAGCTTCTGCAGAAATTGATACTGTAGCATTTTCATTCACTATGAAATTCAGCTTCTAACTTCTGAGTGCATAACTTTTGACCTTATCCGATTATTTATTATTACATTTTTTCCTGAATTATGTTGAATATGCATGTGCCTTCTAGCCCTGCTGGTACAGCATGAGGCTTCTGCATCTTGTAACTCATCAGCCTGGCTGGAACCACTAGGAACAGGGTGAAAAGTCTCCTTCCCATCTCTGTTAGGAGCTGTGTACAAATTCACAACAAAACCATCTGGGGAACCATGGACATCTGCCTGGTCTCCTGCTGTGTTCAGATCAGAGGGCCCATGCTCTTGCTGGTGTGCTTTCAGAGCCACACAGGAAAAGATGTGCATGCTCTGATCCATGAATGGTGCAGATGTCCTGGAACTAGGGCCTCCTGTGAGTGAGTATCCACTGAGAGATTTAATATACCTTATATGATAAGCATTAACTGTGCATCTTCATCTGATTTATCTCTCCTGTGCAGCAATCAATTCCTGCAAGTAATCAAATCCTACACTCGTTATTATCACAGCTTGCTCTAGGTGAACTCATTACGCATTTATTTTCTCCCAGAACAGCCAGCCCTCAGTGATTGCACAGGGCAAGTGCAGTGAGGTTTTGAAATCAGTCTCTCCCTCCTCAGAAGGAAGCAAGGATCGACATGAACTCGAGTAAACTTTAGTAAAGCAGTGAAATGTATAATCATTTTAAACCGCACAGTTTGGATCCGCTTGCGGGTGGGAGAAGGCACGTTCCCTCCCGTATCCAAACATTTCGGCTCTGACGCATCCCTGTTTACACGCAGGGATATACACATCTTGGAGATCAACTGAGCTTTCAGCTGTGAACATTTCTTTCCTTGGTAGCAGAAAGCCAGCGGCAGGTCTATTCCTCGAAGCCTGAATGCATCGGCAGAGGCTGTGCAGGATGAACTTCCCCAAAATGCTCAGGAATTTGCGGGACGGGGCAGCCCAGCTGGGAGCCGCTGGCAGACGGAGCCTGGCAGCCTGCCATCTCCTGTTAATGCGACTTGGAGTGCGGTGGCCGCGGCCGGGCAGGGTGATGAATCCATCGGGAAAGGGCCACAGGAGGGGAATACGGAATGGAAAGCGCGGGTGGAGCACCGGGATGAGGTTTTATGATGCTGTTTTAATGGAAGCGTTTTTAGCACTGAAGTAAATCAGGGAACCGCCCGCCGCTGGGAAGCGGCTGGCCCGGCTCGGGCGATGCTGTCGGCATGTCGCGACAGGGGCTGAACAGGTGCCTTTGGGTCTCCCAGAACGGACAGGCAGGCACTCGACGGGAACTCCAGGGCGATTCCGATCCACGTGTCCCTGGCGGCGGTGGCGCAGCGCCGGGACGGGCGGGCGTGAGCGCACCCCGGTACAGGTGCGTGAGGCGGCGGCGGCCCCGCCGGCCCGGCGCTCCTCGCTGCCGCCTGGGGCTGCGGGAGCGCACCTCTCGGTGCTTGCCCCGCCAGCCCCGGCCCGCGCCACCCTCACGGAGAGATCCCGGATCCCGCCCCGGCTCGCGCCCGCCCCCCCGCGCGTCAAACGCGGCCGTCACGCGGGCGTTGTAATGTACCAAAACAGCGCGCACCACCGCGCCGCGCCCGCACTGCCCTGCGCCCGCCCGCCGGCACCGGCTCCGTGCCCGCGCTCTCCCCGACTGCGCGGCGGCAGCAGCCACGACGCCGTCCCGTTCCCGGCTCCGTGACTCGCGGTGTCCGCCTCGACGAGGGTATGGGGGACGGGGGCGGCCTGAGCCGGCGGGGGCCTGCCTCTGCCCGTAGCCGGGCGGGCGGGCGGGAGGCAGTGAGAGGTTGCGCGCCTATTAGGAGGTGCGTGGTAGCGATGGCGGCTGTGGGTGAGACTTTTCCCGTCAGCGGATCCGGCTGGCCCTGCCGGCGGGCGGTGGGGCCGCGCCCCGCCCCGCGCCCGCAGCAGCCCGGAGCAGGCGAGCGGCACCGGACCGAGCCCGGCCGAGCCGGACCCAGCGCCGCCGGGCGGAGCCGATCCGCGCCGCGCCGGGCAGCGGGGAGCGGCGGGCAGCGCCATGGGGCCGCTGGAGCGACTGCGGAAGGAGTGGTTCATCCTCGGCATCGTGCTGGTCATTGCCGTGGCGCGGCTGGAGCCCGGCGTCGGCGTCAAAGGCGGTGAGTGCGGGCGCTGTGCCCCGGCAGCCCGGCTGGGGCACCGGGAGCCCCCGGGACTTTGCCAACTCCCGGAGGCCGCGCTGCCCCCGCGCCCCGTCCCGCCCGTGAGGGGTCCCTGCCCTCCACCGGCTCCTCTTCTTCCCTGCTTCCAGCCGCTGCTCCCCAGGAACCCGGGGATTGCTCCCGGGTGCGTTCCCGTGTCTTTGCTCGGCACTGTACCAGTGGCTGCAGGAGCGTCCTGCTCTTTTGGGAATAGGAGTGATGGAAGCCAAGTAGTGACTGGCTCTGAATGTGCTCCTGTTCAGCTAAGTCGTAACTTCCAGAGCTGTGGGCATGAAGTCCTGGCAGCTCAGGGTATGGATTTCTGCCGTCCGGGAGCTTCCCCGGAGCTGTTGCTGAAAGGTGTATTGTGGTAAAGTCTCAGGTGCTGTGTTTCGGCCAGAACTTTTCTTTCGCTTTATAGTAGAACACTTGTATTTTAAAGTTTCGGACTTTTTGGGAGGTCTCGTTGTTCGCTCTTCTTTCCTCATGAGAGGTGAGGAAAAACAGGGAAACTGATCTTGTGTAAAAAATGCGTACGGGGGCAAAGCAGACGTGTCCTTTGCTAAGCAGGGAGGGCTTGTATGTTTCCCGGAACAAGGGCTGATGAAATAGCCACTTTTATTTAAACATCAACAATGTATCTTTAAGTATAAACGCTGAGGGTGTCTGCTGGTTAGTTTCCATGGGAACTTCAGCTCCAGATGTTCACAGGTTTCAAAAACAAATTATGTATTTCTTCTTCCTAATTGTTCTGTGATGGCTTGAGAAAAGGGATGTAGAATACTTCAGTAGAATTCCTGTAGCAGTTCCATGTTATGTGAGAGGAGGAAGAATCTATCTGTGCTTTTATAGGCACAGGGGGGTTTTTTTGGTTGTTTGTTTGTTTTTGTTTGGTTTTTGGTGTTTTTTTTGTTTTGTTTTGTTTTGTTTTGTTTTCTTAACAAAGCTGAGGTTTGATGATAGACAGCTTCTCACTGAGGAGCCAGACTTTTCCCACCTCTTAGATTCCGGGGAGGGGGAAAAAAAAGTGATTAAAACAGATATGGCTCTGAACAAATGCTGTGGCAACTAAGGCTCCGGTACTTCATGGAGTTCAGGGTAGGCAAATTCCTGCTGTGCAAGGATCCCTTCTAACATCTGTGTGCTGTTCTGCATAGGTGAATAGAACCCACCTGGAGCTTCTTGCGGGATCCGTGCTCTGTTTTCAGCAGACCTTAGAGATGACTTGAAATTGATATTTTCAGGTGTTTTGTCCCTTTCTGCTTTGAGTGCTGTGCTAATTGTTAGCAGGCACATGGGAGATCCTTTTAACTAGAATAGATGATTTTTCCTCAACTCGCTTCTTGCATGGAAGCACTATGATGGAGCACATCATTCAATTATCCTGGTACAAAGAGATGTCAAGCTTTGACACAGTATTGTTCCTGGGATAACTTGCTTTAAAGATCTTGGAAGCATTGATTGAAAGTAGTGAGCACATGGTGGTATTCCCTTCTCTGAAACTATGGGATCTCAGTGCTCTGAGGAAGAAAAATATTTCTTTTTAAAAGCAGAAAGACGTGAGGGGTGGGAAGTATCAACACATGAAAAAACCTTAGTTTGTCATCTCCCAGCTGACAAGGCCATGCACAGTAATTTGCAGGGCCTTAGTGAATGGATGGTCCAGCATCCATTCCTGTGGAAGATTGTGCCATAAATAACAAAGATTTGTGTTGTTGTCACCTTCATGACATAAGCCAAGCCATTTTTGTGTGTTTTCCTATTTGATAAATGAGCCCATTTAGTTCCTCTGTGAAAAGAATTTTTCTGTTGTGACCAGGGTTCCCTGTGCTCCACAAGTGTGTGGTTGCTCTGGTGGCAGAGGCTTCTCCTGGGAGAAGGAGTTCAGGTAGCCCAGTGAAAAACCATAAACCAGAAAAATGAGTCCTGGAAGAACCCCTGTTTTAGCCAGACTATCCCACTGCCTGTCTGCTATATGTGCATGTACATAGATATTCTAATCTTCTAAAACATCACGAAAAGGAAGTAACTGTGTCTATAAAATGTAGTTTTCTGTAGAGCTATATGTTTATATCATTTTTTTGGTGGGGGGGTTCCCCATTTATTCCGTTAACATGCCATAATTTTGCAACTAGTCACGTGCTTTGTTGCAACTGTAACTTGCATTTCTTGTCTTATTTTTACCTTAGCCTTCATGTATGTAGCTTGGAGATTTTTTTGCCTTTTTTTTTTTTTTTTTTTTGTGTGTTTGGCACACACAGTTTTAGTGTCTTGTCAATGGAGTTCTCTCTGAAAATAGGATTTGGGTTGAAATGACTTGAGATGCACATTTGAGTTGTACAATCAAGTCCCTCTGATTTAAGGATCATTGACCTTACTCCAGTGTGACCATCAATGTATCATTCATCCGAGGGAGCAGAAAGGTTCCTCCTCCTCTCTTCTGGAGGAGTGAGTCAAGGCTGGCTTGTTTGCTGCTGCAGTTTTCCTCATGACAACTTAGGGTCACTTGTAGAGTGAGGATATTACTTTGGTCCTAAGTAGACTGATAATATTTTCTTTCTAACATAATATTTGGTGGAATGCTCATGAAAAAATGAGCACATACATTTTATGCCTGGTGGCCTCTGAAGGCAAAGTGTATTAAGAGAATTTATCATTTTTATAGGAGCGTAAAAAAGACTATATTTTAATCTCGCTTCTGAAGAAAAGTATATAAATATACACAAATGTAAGCCTTTAATACAGAGGAACCCTTGGTGGTGCAGGTATCTGCTCTTGCTGGTCTCACTGCAGCAAGGTCTGAAATGTGTTATTGTGGGACTAGAATGAACCATTTTGGATCATTTTCTGTTGTGAGGGGAATAACACAGGATTATATTGTCCTGAGAAAATGATTGCAAGGTGTGATTTGGCTTCTTCTGTGCAGGCAGCCACACAGGTGTGAGTGTTGTAGGGCGAGAAGTAAGAGGTAGCTGTGTGAGGGATGTCAATGGCTTTGTGAAGGTACCAGCTAGTATTTTTGATTGTATGGCTTGAGTTTGCTGATGCTGTAGGGATACTCTGGTGGCAGAACTGTGAAAGACTCCCTGTTTTCAAATTTCCAGAATTTACCTGTGAGTTCCCAGTGGCTTCTAATCATGGAACCCAAATTTATATGATGACATAACTCACTCTGCACTCACTGGTTTACTTTTATTTAAAAATGAATAGCATGCTTTCTGTAACTTGATAAAAATGCCATTCTTTTTATTAGAGACTTTACTGATTAGACTTTCTCCGAGTATTTTTTAAAGTATTCTCATTTACTCTGATGTAATATATGCATGTCATTATCCCTTTGACTGTAGTTCACTTTGTTCTCTATGTCTGTATTTTTTAGGACCCTTGAAACCAGAAATTACCATAACTTACATTGCCGTTTCAGCTATATTCTTTAACAGTGGACTCTCCTTAAAAACTGAGGTACTGTAATTTCTCATTGCTTCATTCCTGTTATGCTCTAAAAAAGTTTGTGTTCCTTTTGATCAGATTTGAATGCAATTGCAGTGGTGGTGGTGCTGGGAGGATGGCTAGCAAGAGAAAATAAATGTTAGATGTTTAAGGAATAACCCTCCTTGATTTCAGGAACTGTTTCACACAGTTATGAAGATGACAAGATGGATAATGTGAATAAATGTCACCCATCCACAGAGGGTGGGTGGTTTGTCTCTGCACAGCTTTAACTAAATGGAAGTGATGAACACAATTTGGAGATTGGATCTACACCCTGCTTGTGTCCCAAACCCAAATCAGGGTGAGATGCAGCTGTTCCCTGCTGGATTGATGGAAGCAAGGTTACCGTGTTTGGTAGGGCCAGAGCAGCAGCTAGGATCCGCACAATAGGGTTCCTATGCAGATACAATGTCAATATACAAGTGCAAAGTCTTGGCAATCTTTTCCCATAGGATTTCGTTGTGGACAGGTGGATTGGAGGTGCCTACACTCTGGTGCGTATCACAGGCACTGAGATTTGTTTAAAATTTTGTGTCACACGTTATTCAAAGAGGAACAGTCTGGGATTCAGGAGAGATGAAGGGTGGTGTAAAGGAATCATGGAGAAAGGAAATGATGGCTATGTGCCAAGAAGAGAGGGAGCAGCCAGAGTTGAAATGAAACACTGCACTTCTCTGCTGGTCTAGTTTTCTGATTCCTTTATGCTGTTGACTAACAGAGGATGCTATTCATAAGCTGCATGATACCAATGCCTGAAAGAATCATCACAAATTTGTCCAGTTTTGCTGAACTGGGATTTGAGTGAACACTGTGCATTCAACAGCAAAAAAAGTCTCTCCACCTGTATCATGGTGAACTTTCCAGTGGAGGAGGTGTTTGAGGTGACGGCTGCCCTCTCTTTTGCTGTCTCCTGGCAGTTCTGACACTAGGATCTCTAGTTCTGCCAGGAAACAGTGTAAGTGAACTGGGCTCAGTCAGTTCTGTAGCAGCCTTATGGAGATGCAGGAAGAATCCTGTTATCTGTTTGCCTGGGATGGTAACAAATCCTAATGGAAATAGGCTGTGGAAAGGCACTCTCTTCCACAGAGAAGAGAACTCAAAACACAGACCTGAGTAGTATTAATAGAGTGGAGTTTTCCTATTTCAGGCTTAGGAATCTTTGCATGCAGAGAAAAAAAAGTAAAATTTCTTTCCCTTTCAACTGGTTTGTGTCCTTGAAACTTTGTATTTGTAAAGCAGCTGTGGGAGAAATCAGTAGCATTGTCAAAGTCTTGATTAGATGCTCCATGCTAGTTTACATCTAACTTTTTCCAGTTAAGGTGAAGTGAGTGACAGTTTTCTGGGCAGTGTGTCATGTCTTACTTTGAACTTACATAACTTTTTTCCATCTATGGTACTAAAAGCAATATATTGATGTAAATCAATACAGGAGCTGATGTTTATGTCCAGGTATCTGATCTCAGATTGTTTTGGGAGCTGCAGTTAGGGCTGGTGGTGTTATCCAGCTTCATGCTTCATGAAGAAGCTAAGCCTTTCCTGAATTTCTGCCATGGGGGTAGAACACAGAGGAAGAAAATAATTTCTCACATTGTACCTTGTGCTATTACTTTCTTAAGTGTATATTAAAAACAATCCTTATATGTGTTAGGTGACCAGGTCATGTTTTTATTAAAATACTTTGAGGCATGTTTTAGTTGTTTAAGGCACAACCTAAAGTTGGTATTATTACTCAATATGCCTTTTTTATTGGATTGCAAAGTACATGGTTTCTGCTTTTGGTTTTATTTGTTCTTGACCTGTGCATCAGCTGTTCTACCTTAGATAATGTATTGGTTAAATGGAAACTAGTGTTTGGTATGCTTTATGACAGGATAAAAAGTTTGTAAGTGTTAACAGAGGCATTCTAATAAATCTGACAAAATTAGAAATAACTGGTGCTCTTTTAAGGTTACACTTCTGGTTTAATCTGCTGTGTCAGTGCATGCTCAAAAAATTTTGCTAACGTGTTCAGAAAGCATTTTACAGAATAATTGGCAACACTTAAGGAGAGCTTGTCTGTGCATGGCCTTGTTACACTTTCAGAACCAGAGGTGACCAAAGTCCTCTTACATTTGTAGAAATGCTCTGTGTTCTCTGTCAAGAACATTTGATTCCACCTTAATATAATGCTATTTCAGTTTGCAGTGACTGGATAGCTTGCTCTTTTAAAGCAAATACCTCCCGTAGGGCCCCAGAAATTAAATCACATACTTGATTTATCCATTTGAAGGAGGAATTTGGCAAGGCACTGGAAACACTGTTGGCTCTGTGTGGGTATTTGCTCAGAGGAGTCCAGCTGTGACTATGGGAAGCATGGCTGGATGGCAACAGGGACCCACACCAGTCAGGGAGAGGCTGGATAAGCTCCCTGAAAGGAGTGAAATACTGGGGAAGACAAGGTAACCTGTTCTGTCTGGTGTGCAGAAACAGAGTCAGAACTAGCAGCTTCCAGCAATGTTTTTGAGGTGGCAGATGTATTTTTGGACAAGCCCTTGTAAATTGTTTTAGAGGCTAAAGGCTGTTTTCCTCAGTGTTTATTCTGTGATCACTCAGTCCAAGGCATACTTTTATAATAATAATTATTCTAAATAACTGTTACTGTTGTCAAAGGCCATCACTGGAGACATTTTCAAGACTGATAATTTAGATCTGCAAAGATTTGTTCCATTAATAGAGCATTCCTCCATGCAGTAGGTTGGTTGTGTAGTATCACCTTCCTTGCTCCCTGGAAGTTATAACGAGGCTTTCTTTTTGTCTTAGGTTTTGATTTTGGAAGTATCACAGAGTCTTGCTAAAACCCTCTGGTTTTGAGGCATTTCCCAATTGTAAAAATATGAAATTTAAAGGGTACTTGTTGTATGTGAGATATAGATAGATATCTTTAATGCATCTCGGGTGTCAGCTGGAGAATCCTAGCAAATTAGATTTTGAATGAGTGCCATCAGTTCTTTTGCACTGTTTACTTGAAAAGAGTGTGAGTTACTGTGAGAGAAAGGAAGAGGAATTTTTATTCAGAGTCTGCAAGATTTGAAGTGAGTTGAAATGTGCAAGGCTCTTTCCTTGTACTGAAAAACCTGTGTAGAAGGTCCTTGAAATGCCTGAAAAGCAGAAACTGAGAGACACAGAGCTAGCTGAAGAGTTTTTTTTCTTTAAGGGTACTTGATCACCTCTCTGGAGTGCTCTTACAATATTTAAAATTAAAATTTTCTTTGTTGTTTTCTGAGTCTCTAGTGGTGCTTTATACTTTATTTCTCTGAAATTTATGACTTAACAGTTTTTAGCTTGTTACAGTCTTGGTATTCTTTCTTTATTATTCTTCATCAGCCAAATTTTTTTTCCTCTTTATTTCCTATCTCTTGATACAATAAATAATCAAAGTCTGTTACAGATAACTTTGCTTTTAAGGAAAAAATAACAAACATAAAAAAACCCCAACACCACAAATGAAAGCTTGGTAATACACACATCTATAAACATCCTCTTTTTTTCCAGTAAAAATGAGAATCACAGTTTGTGGCTCTCTTTAGACAGAGGAACCTGAAATCGTATGCTTACTACAAGTTTTCATGCCTCTTGATGTCAAAAGTCAGTAAAGTAAACAGCCATCAGTGCAGTTAACACAGGTTTTGAAGCAGTGACAAAGTGCTAAGGCTGCCTACTGAAAAGCTTCTGTTCTGAGAGCTACACTATTGTTGAAATGGTGGACAATTCTTGTGGAAAAATGCCCAGGAGCACACAGCTTTTATGCTGTCTGGATGTACTTCATTATTAAAGAGGAGATCAGATGATCCCTGAAGGTGCCTTTTTGACATGCACTCCTTTGTGTTATAAAGCTGATCCTAGTTTTAAAAGCACAAACGTGATCTTACTTCAGCTGTTATGACTGCAACTTCCTCTCTTCTTTTTCTTTTGCAGGAGCTGACAAGTGCTTTGATGCATGTGAAACTACACCTTTTTGTCCAGATTTTTACACTTGTGTTCTTCCCAACAGCAATATGGGTCTTTCTTCAGCTGTTATCAATCACACCTATAAATGAATGGCTTTTAAAAGGGTATGTTTAAGCATAATGGAGTGAAATATATTTGTAGCTGTCAACTTAAAGGGCTGCTTATCCTGCAACTGGTGTTTTGTTGTATTGTGAACAGATTTTGCTGGTTGTTTTTTGTGCATCAGCACTTTGCTGTTGAAAACAAAGTACATGCACAAGATTATCCTTTCAGGAACCTGATCTCATCTTTATAAAGTCTGGACAGTCTTATGTGTAGGGAGGTTGCAACAGGTTAGCTTTCTTTTTCACAAAACACAGCTGAAGTGGTGTGTTGGGTCTCAAGGAAGGTGGGGAGGAAAGAAAAGGAATGCTGAAGGAAAAGCATAAATCAATGAATAAATATTGTGTGACCACGTACTGGTCTTCTGTTTTTAAGTAGTCTGTGTTGAGAATTTCTTGCATGCGTTAGTATCTGTTTCCAGCTAAATTATGGGGGAGAGAAAAAGAGTAAAGTTTTCGTAGGATGAGCACTTTCTGATGAGCAGAAACTAAGTTATCATGAAAACAGTGTGGTTTAAATTTTGGGTGTACACTGCCAATGTGCAAAGCTGCATTGATGGTGTACTAGGGATAGATGCTATGTGAAGGAAAAAAAAGTTAAAAGGTTTGTTAGGTTTTTTTTTTGTTGTTGTTGTTGTTGTTGTTTTGGTTTTTTGGGGTTTTTTTGTTTGGGTTTTTTTTTTTTTTTTTGAATGAGAGGTCAATACTTACTGCCATGCAGGTATACTGGAATGTTTGAATGTAAAAATCAATTATTTCAGAAAACTACTGAAAGAATCCCCATTCTTTCTTACTGCTTGCTGAAACATTGCTTGGGGAGTTCCTTGTCTTAAAAGTTTAATGAAAAAGCTGCTCATGTTTATGTTTCTACAAGGCTTAAATCTAAAGGAACATTTCATTTTGTTTATAAGAGGTTTCTCCTGGTGCTCCATCAAATGTGAATTGGGTCAAATGATAATGGAAAAGTGACATTGAGACATCAATTAAAAGTTAATACTCTTTAGCTTAACAGTGTCAGTAAAGCAAGGAAATAACAAGATTGCTATATGATGTTCATTTGCATTTAGCTATTTGTAGTAAAGGGTATTCTTTAAAGTAAAATAATTGTGAAGTTTTTTTCTCAGCTAGGACAGATACATGATTTTCCTCAGTAGCCAAAATTCCTTCCTAATCTATGGAGCTTCAGTTTTTGAAGTGCAAGGTGAAAGAGTTTTGTGGGGTTTTTGGTTCCATGAAGCACTTCTCATTCCTTCCTTCCCATGAGTTTTATGCCACTTTGGTTCTTAGTACTTCAGTGACATGATGTGTTGCATGCACGAGTATAATTGTATGTATATGCATGCACACCTGTAAAACTGTAAAATTAGGGATGTATGTATTTTTGTAAAGAAAAGAAATGCTTGTGCATTTGTCTCTCTAAATGTGGAGTCTAAAACAGGCTCATTTGTCATGAGAGTGTGTCTGTGTCTTACTAGTGAGCTGCTGTACTTCTCTTTGCTTCAAGCTGCCTTTCAAGCACTTGTTCCTTGAAGCACTGCTTCTGATTTGGCTGTTTTATCATTTGGTGCAGTAACTCTGTTGTATTGAAGTTTCATTGAAAGAATGATCAGATTAAGGAGTTTAATTCAGGTGGTTTGGTTGGGTTTTTTTAAGAGTGCTTTCTTGAGAAATACTGCTGTTCAGCACATGCTTAGAGCAGCAGCCACTGCACTGGGAGCTGTACAGTGTGATGCAGGGGCAGAAGATACTGAGCTCTGTCCTAATTCTAGAATAAAGCAGGTCCCTCTGTGTGTGTGAGGAGCTGATGTGAGGGACTGTGCTGTGGCAGCTCTGTGTAAACTAAAGTTCATCCTAATGCCCCACAGCTGTAAGTTTTATTCCCTTAGAAATGCTAAAGTACCTAAGGAGAACAGGGAAGGGAACAAGACAGATTTTGGCAAAGTTACTTCCTGGTCACACATTTAGCACAGCATGCAGTGGAGGCTGGCTGATGGCCCTCAAAAAGGCCTGGAAAAACAGCCGTGTGCTCCCGAGGGCATGCAGCACCCTTTGGCAAGGTGGCTCTCGTGGGCACTGAGGTTTTCCACTACTCCCTACACAAGGTTATGCCTGAAGGGCACAGCCCATAGAACCTTTTTTCTCTTGCATCAGAATGCGTGGTAGATTCTCCCATCCTCTCTAATGGTCTGTTTTGCTCTAAGTGTTATTTGAGGGGCAGATTCAGATGATACCCACTTTTCACCTGTGTTTCTACAGCTGAGTGGGATTTTTTTCTTTCACCCTTCTCTGTCTGGGATGATACTAGGAGGTTTGTTGCTTTGCAATTATTTTGAAATTTATAAAGTAGAGGAGAAACTGACATCCTCCCAAGCATCTGCTAAGTTAATTTTTTGTTAGCTGACCAGGTTTTGTATTGACAACATCTATTAGAAAAGGAGCATGGAGCAGGTTATTAATGTATGCACAGATTCACCTCTTCTCCACTTTTAGCATAGAGCATTTACAGCACAGGTGGTAAGGCATGAGATGAAAAGATTGGGTGTAAGATATGACTTTGAGCTCTCACATCTAGAACATGTGACTTCAGACCCTACTACTCAGTTGCCTGTAGTGCTATCAGCACTATCAGCAGAACAGCAAGTATTTGGACCCCTGATGTTGGTACTCATAGCATGGCCTGATCCAGTGGAATATATTGGTTGGTTGGCTGTGATGTCTAGTAGTCTGTTGGGCATTAGAGGAATCTGTATATTGGTAGAATTGTGTAGTTGATACAAACTGAAAAAAAGTTTACAGGTGTGTATTTCGATACACTCAATTAAAAATGTCAAGTTAGTGTGTACCAGGTTTTTTTAGATTAATATTTCTTGATAGGGATTTTAATTTTTAATCCCAAATGTGTTATTTTCAATTTGAGAGGGTTAACAGAGATTGTATGATTACATCTTTCCCTTATAGTATGGAAAATCCCTGCCAGCTGAGATGAATGCCCTTGCACACATTTTGTGTCTCTCTGGATAACTCTGAACTTAATCCACTCCTTGTTAGAGCAGGTGAGAAGTTCCAGGAGCTGGCTGCCACAAAGAAGAGAGATAACAGTATCACATAGAAGAGAGATATACAGTATGCAGGGGATGGACATCAGAATTGCCATGTGTTTATTTGCCTGTTGTATATTTTCCTATATGTTTCCAAATTTTCCTGTACCATTTCTTTTTCCTGTATTTCTTTTCTTTTCAATATCAGCTTATTCTGCCATGTGCTGACAATTCTCTGCTGCCATAGCTTATTTCACTGTAAGCTGAAGGTGCTCTGTGCCTCCAAGGTGGTGCTTGGCACCTTGTGGTTGGATTTATATAATGCTTACATTGGTTGCCTCTTTCCTTTCCCACAGTGTCTGTAGCTGACAAAGGGAATACTGTCGTTGTCACTTACTTGTTTCTTCTCTTTAAGCTTTTTGTATATTTGCAGAATATCAATTGCACTGTAACGTGCACCCTGGTGCCTGGATTTAATACTTCTGTTTGCTGCAGCTTTTTGTCACTGCCTTTCTCGGGGGTTCTACTGGCGTGGTTATGAATGCAAAGCAGTTCACCACTAGTAATTGATTGTTCTGAATTAGAATATCAAGCTCCAATACTTGAAATCATATGTAGATTCCACACTTCTGGGGATTTTGCAATCTATTTTATTCCACGCATTACTGTTCCTTCCAAGTCAACACAGTTTTTCTGCAGAAAGAAAAATTTTACTTCGCCCCAAATTTAATTGTAATTCATTGTGGTGTGGTTTTGTGGACTGTCTTTGAAAACAAAGGAAAACTCTCTGTTGAAATCTCTTTTCTTATTTTGCACCAGCATTTACTGTACACATCAATAGCTTTGCTGCACAAACAGTGCCAAACAAGGACAATAATAATAATAAAGTATCTTAGATTTCTAAAGTGTAAGAGAAAGCTGTTGATGATTTGATGGCAGTCAGGTGATTTTATCTGGAAGTCTGTGATAGATGTATGGAGACCTTTGTGAATGAGAGCTACAGTACTACAGATGGGGAAGTGGAGTCACAGAAAGGTTAAGGGTTTGTGCTTTTTACATGGTGACATGACTCTTCACCGTGGTGGCTGGTGAGAGATGGCATAAAAATGCCAATAGAAATGCTGCCAGCAGGAGTGCCCTTCCTAGTGCAGAGCTGTAAGTGATTGGAAACTGATTGCACTGCACAGGTGATAAAACTTTCTACTTGGCCGTTTGGTATTTTAAGGTTGTATGTTGCTTGGTGTTTGCCTCCTGTAAGCAATGTAACATTCTTTTTGTTGTTTTCAGCTTGCAGACAGTGGGCTGCATGCCACCTCCTGTGTCTTCTGCTGTAATTTTAACCAAAGCTGTTGGTGGGAATGAGGTGAGTCTGCATTTTGGTTTTTTAAAACAGGCATTCAAACAAGTATTTATTTATGATGAGCTCAAGTGGCGAAGCACAGACAGAAATGTGATGCTACTGTGGTTTGTAAAGCATTCTGGAATTAGGGCTTGGGTGTTGTCTTGGTGTCAAACAAGGAAAATAGTGATGTGTTATGTGCTGGCGTTGCTGAAATTGAAAGAAACTCGCTTTTCTGAGGTGATACAAAGGTTTCTGATAGAAATTAGTATTGGGAGATTTCTGGTGGTTGCTGCACTGTAAGTCCTAACCCTATAATGTTCCTGTGCTATGTTGTAGTTATTGCATAAACCAATAGATCTGCAGTGAAGTCATGCCCTTGCAGAGATTCTTTGGTTGTGTTCAGTATTAAGAGGTCCTGTAGTAGGAATTTCTCAAGCTAGAAGCTGAAAATATAGCAAATGATATGGCAATACAAACATGAATTTAAATCCTCTATTGTTATTTGAAACTGCATGAAATGAAAAATTTAGGGAACATGGAGTTCTCTGACAGTGATGCAATGCAAAGTTCTCAACAGATAGGAAATGCTGGAATAGAAGTTGTTGGTCTAAACTCAGTTTGGTCATGATAAATTTCTGCTTTAAAATGGCATATTGTGGTATAATTTCAGACTCTTTCTTTATCCACAAATCACTTGCTGTTTTCTGGGGGGCCAGGTAAATGGCATTTAGAAAATTAATCCAGCTGTGCTAATTAATGAGCTTGTTTCCTTTAGATTTGCTTCCTCATAGCTGCTGAAGGTGGAGGAGACCTGGTAGGTGAAGAAAGGAGGGAATTAACATTGACAGATGGGATTTACACCTGGGGCTGTTGGATGCTATTCTGAAGGGTTAAAGGCAAATCTTAATTCAGCCATAGAACTCCTGTGTGAGATTGGGTGGTTCACTTCAACCACATGTTTTAAATATGGCCATTAGTTGTGAACTTCTCATTTTCTGAGTTCAGGCTCTTGGGACCGATTAATGTCAGCTTTGAAAACACATGATAGTGCTGAAAGAGATTGAAGTTGTACTTTGTACTGACAAAGTGCTGTTTAATTGCTTTATCCTCTGAAGAGAGACCCAAAGCATTTCAAGTCAACCATCTCTAATTATGGGTAATCCTGATGCATATCACTGTCTGCCAGTTTGCTACCTTGAAAAAAGAACCATAAAATTGTCTGATGGAGGTGCTGGAGAGTAGTTACTATAAAGAAATAATTCAAGTACCCTAATAGTGATCAACAGAGAAATGAGAGGCTTTCCAGTTATGATTCTACATGTAGATGCTGTAAATTACAGCAAGATACCACATAGTGAACAGTGAGGATTAAATGAGGTATTGAGTGAGTGCTCATTCAGCACTGTTGGTACTATCATTTGAACAGGGTCAAGATCCTCTGGAAAAAAAGACAGTAAGATTGGTTAGTTGAAAGCAGTGTGATACAGTGTGCAGGAGGGAGAGAGGTACTTTTGTTTCTTGGCCATTAGAATGCACTTTTTAATGGTAGTGTCCTTCAGGGGTGGTGAGGGTGTGCTGAAAATGGCTGTTTTCTATTACATGATTGTATAAATCATGTAATAGAAAAGTAAGCTTTAAACCCTGATTCTCCTGTGCCAAACTGGTGGTGGAGGAATGTAAATGCATATGTGGTAGTGATTTTTACAGATAGCTGCTGACTATCAGCAGAGAGGGTGAATCAAGAATTGGCTCTTGGGAGCTGAGGGTTCTCAGTCAGGCTCAGAGAGAGTCTGTTAAGGAAAAATTCCCTTTAAACATCTCAATGTTGACAAAGCATGTGGTAAAGGTATTGCCAAACTTGACCAAGTTTCCAATGCAAGCATATTTTTGGAATTTTATGGTTTTTTGTCATTCAGACTGATTTTTCTTCTGAAGGATCAGCAAATCACACCCCTCATGTAGGGGAGGAAAAGGTCTCACATCTCTCCTTGCCAAACTTCACCTGAGCTGTTACTGATGTATTTCTTTTTCTGATATGAGCTGAACACTGCATTTCTTCCCCATTTCAGTTCTAATCCATTCTGATACATGAAGAATTTAAACCTGGGAGTCAACTGGAGATACAAATAGTTATACTGTGAGAGCATTTGTTCATAATAATGCTTCTTAAACTGCTTTTTTTGGCCTCAATGTGTGTGTCCCTTACCTAGAGAAATTGATTTGTCTGAGGATGTATCTACACTGCATAATGTAATATGAAGATAAATGAGCTTGCTCAAAAGAAATATAGCAAAGAAGCTCCATGTGAACTAATTAGTCTGAGAAGCGTCCTGCTGCTGTGGAGTACAGGCACACCCTCAATAACTGCTCTGAAGAGCTCTTTGGATGTCTTGAAACACAGCACTTAAGAGCTGTGGTGGTTGCCTGTGTTACAACACTGTAGAGGGGTTTAGGTTTCTTTGAGTAGAAGTGTCTGTTAATTGTCAGTTTGGATGTGGGTTATTCTCAGAGGTATATCAGGCCCTGTGTCATGGTAGAAGTGGTACATCTGGGGCTGAGCAAACTTGGTCTCTAGTTTTAGCTCTGTCGTCAACCTTTTGGGTAAAACAGAGTGAGTTATTGTGTCTCTGGAGTTGGGTGTGATACATAATAACACATTTGTGAAGTGTTTGAAGATCGGTGCTGAAAAATCTGGTGTGGATCTATATTTTCTTGGCCTGGGACAGGGTAATTAAGTGTTTGGTCAAGTGCTTAGAAAGTGACCTACGTTATTGGAGGCTACTTGGGTGGTGGATTTTGCTGCATATTAATTACAAAATTTGGTTGTGAGATAATAAAAGGGAGACTTCTGTTTCTCCTTCACCCTGATTTTCCATCATTGCTCCTGTGATCTTTTTCTATGTTACCTTCATTAACCCTGTAAGCAACTTTCTAAACCAACCTATTCCTAGCTTTTGTCACAAATACACATAGTTGATTAGAAAAGCCAGTTTCAAGCACTGATTGTTAGTTTGATACATATGAAGCCCTATATGAACCAAAAAAAAAGGTTCATGTGTTGACTAGTGAAAAATAAGGAGGGATCACCATAAGAATCAAAATCTAATTTTTAATTTGTTGATATTTTCTCAATTACTTAGTTGTTTCTGTCAATCAGTCTCGTGTTTTGTGTAGAGGACAGTCCATGAAGCTAAAAAAATTGGAATGAAAACCAGAACTCCTCACATTTATTCTTTGCTCTTGTACTATGAAGGGTCAGGATTTTAATGGTGTAGCTTGACACAGCACTGAAAGCTTTGTTGTGTCTTTTTTTTTTTCAACAAGTCTTGTAGTTTTTCAGTGAAATTATAAAAACAATTTCTTTAGAAGTCTGCAATAGAGACAAAAAAATATGTCATCATTTCAAGGCACTGTGAAGACAAACCTATTAAAAACTCAGAGATACTCAGACAGAAGTGCTGTAGAGATGCCAGATATTACTACAAAGTATTCAGACAGCAAATGTCATGCTCTCCTTAAGAATCAAAGAAATGAAGAAAAGAGATTGAAAATTAGATCTATAAGTCTATTATCAGTTTGGGAGAAAAAGCAATTTGTGATGACTTTTATGGCAGCTTAATGACATACTTTTGAAAAGTGTAACAGGCAGGAGCTGTGATGGAATTGTACAGATAAATCGTTGCAGACAGCTCATTTTGCTGAAGAATACTTTGGCTATTTTGCTATCTCATACACCACACAACCACTGAGGATTTTTTTGTTATTGTTCTGTTGAGCTATGGTTTGTAAAAATCCTCTTAATCATTGTGATTTTTTTTTTTGCAACTTTAATGTGGCTCTGCTATGCCCTTTTGTAAAACAAGGTGCTGCATATGCAAGACAAGATTTTGAAATATGAAATAGGCTACAATGAAGAAAGCCAGAAAGGTGTTCATGAAATAAGGTATAAAGTAAAGAAATAGTTCTATTATTGACTTTTAGATTTGTTTCTTGAAGCAGATGTAGAATATAAAACAGAGTACAAATTTGTGAGGTCCACAGCTACCCTTTCTGGGAAAGAATCAAGGGAGAGCAGCAACATTTACCCAAGAAATTATATACAATAGTTTTAAATGATATTTTGAAAAACATAACATATGAATAGTTTCTGAGAAATGAAGACTGGAAAATTCCTTTGTTTGTCTCTGTGTTTTTAGGGTTTTTTTTAGTAGAAATAAAGAAAAAGTGAACTCTAACACTACTGTAAAGCCACAGGAAAGATATTGATTTCTCTAAAAATATCTGAAGTTCTTTGAACTGTATATACATGTACATTAACCTTTTAGAAAACAAAATAAAATGAATAAAAAGAAGCACAAGCTCTAATGGTTTGTGGTTCATACAGTGACTGATGCACCAGTGTACCATGAGTATTTACCCTTGGAAGGTAACACATGAACATTATGAAACAAAATTGCTTAAGGTCTTCAAATAAACTAGATGTGTCATGATGTTTAGTTATCTTCTATAATACAGTGTTTCCTCTCTAAATAAAAGTCAGTAGTGTTGTGTAAAATTTGATTTCCAGATGACACTTAAAATATTCATGTGTCCAGCATTTGTTTATGAAAGTTAAGTAATTTAATTCTATTGTTTTATATGTGATACTGTAAAAGGAAAGGAAATATCATGATTCTTTTTTCCTTTCCTAATTAGTAAATTTTGTCTGCCTACACAAATTAAACAATTCTAAATGAAAATTAAATAATTCTACTATTAGATACTACACTGAACTCACTTGGAAGTGTATGAGTGTTGCAGGACAAATTTAGCCAGATGTCTGTACTTCACATGTAAAAATATAAAGAACTAACTGTGTCAGCATAAGCTTTGTATGTACATAGCGGCTGTTGTGCTATTGAACTCCCCCACTCTATTCTACTATTGCAGTCTAATTTTTTATGTATCCTAAGAGTTTACTTTTCTTTTATCAGTGCTGTGCTTTGAGCAGATGGTTTTTATTGACCTATTTATTGATACTTAGGGCTTCTTCCTTCCCTGAGTGGTGAGTGCAATTTACATCCATCAATGCATAGGAGGAGCCCAAATTATTACTTACAATATGAATTTCATCCCTGTAATGTGTCCCAGTCATGCAGCTCCATTAGCTATCTCTAGAGTTCCTTATATCTTCTGAAGTCTTCTATAATCCAAAGCATTTCAGAGTCTTTGGGTTTTTTCCTTCTCTCACTGATCTCCTTTTGTTTATCAATAATAGTTGTAATGCAAACCCACTAGTGAAACTGTTGAGAGGGAAGGAGATTTTCAAAAGCATACAGCTCTGCTCTTAATTCAGCAGAGCAAATCCAGGCTAACATGAGGTGTGTGAAATCCCCAGTCAAGCACCTCAACTCCAAGCTCTTCACGTTTCAGATTCTCCAGCATCTTTGAGAAGCAGCTGGTTTACTAACCCAAGTTATCAGTGGTTGAAGTAGACTTGGGATAAGATTTAATTTTGGCTCTTGTTGCCATTACCTCTGAGGGTCTTTCATCTGGCTCAAAAGGTCCCTGGTGGAAAAAGTCCTGGGAGTGTGAGAGAAGTGCAAGGGAGGTGCAAGACTCTTAGAATTGTGCAGTTAAGTTGTATGAAACAGAACTTGGAGTCTTGTGCATGTTCAGCCTTCTCTTGTAGCAGTTCTGCCATGATCTAGAATGCTGTAAAATAGCCTGTTTAAATTGCACTACAATGGGCTGTGGCTGGAAAGCTATCTGAAATCACCACAGCCTTGTGTTTTTACAACTGTGTTTGCACAACTGTCCTAGATCTGACTTTGTGAGAGTGTTTTTAGAGGCTTTGCTGTTGCTGTTCTGCAGTGCTTGGCTGGGAAGCCAGTTTTTTCTCAGCTGTGGCACAGTCACTGACCCTGAAAGCTGTTTGTGGCATAAAGAAGCCAGGACAAAAGGAGAGTCTTGCTCTCACGCTTGACAAAAGTGCCCTTTTAAAGAAAGGTGGTTTTGAATTTGTCTTGGTCTGCAGGTTAATTCAGTGTGAAGTTACACTGTGCAAGAGCTTCCTTTATTTAGCAGTGAGTGCTGTATGAAATGCATTGTATATGTAAAGCAAGCATTTTTAACTGTGAACAGTTCAGAGATAGTTATATGAAAGTATTTGCAGAGAGTGGGGTCTAGTGCTCTAATATTCAGGTTCTGTACTCTTTGCTGTTTTAATTTATACCTTTTTGAGAGAGAGCAAGGAAAGTGTTACCCCCTCTCCCTAACTCAGCCTTTGGAGATAAAGGCTGCTTTGGAGGGCAGTGAAAATTGGAAAGATTATTCAAAAATTTACAAGGGATCTGTTTTCAGTGGAGTGTTTTTTGCAGTCTAAATTCCATTGAGCACCTGCATTCACTCTGTGAGGGTGATTTTCTAATGAAAACCTTTCTTTTGACAGAGGGGTGCACTTGTTTGCTGGCACTGAAACCCAGGGACGTGCTAGGTTCTGGTTCCACTGTCTCTCACCGGTTACCTTACAGCTCACTGCAGATACATCAAAATTAAACAAATCTATTGAGGACAAAAAGGGCCATTTAGGAATTTCTTTAGTGGATTTAGTCAAGGAGAGCATTGCTGTTCTGGTTCTGAACGCTGACTTGTAAAGACATGTTACATTGTTTCCTCTTCCTTGATTTTACCCTTTCTGTGTTAAAATAAAAGCTTCAGCACATTTGACTTGGAGAATTTTTCATTCTATCCAAGCACTGTTTTGGCATGAATATTTTTGCTTAGTGGCTAATAAGAATATATAGAAAAAAAAAGCAAATTGAACATTTCCATAATTTCTTTAGCTCTCTTTTTGGGTGTGCAGTATTAAGTCTTGATTTGTGGAAATCAAAGCTGTAAAATATGAAGCAGGATTTTCAGTTGAAGTTATTATTCTCTTTAAATTTCATTCCTTTTCAAGGAAATTAAATTTATTTTACTATTCTTTTTTCATCATTGTGATTACGAAATAACATTGTGAGTGTTTTCATCTTCTAAATAGTTTGTCAATTTATTCAATATGTGCTAAGAAAATGTAGTTTACACTCTATAAGGAAAATGTCATTTGTATGAAGACAGGACAAATTCCTAGGTCACTTTATACACAACTAAATAAGCCCAAATTTATTTAAAATTATTTCACAGGAGAAGCTTGGGTACTTTAGAAGTGTTTTCCATTTGTACTTTTCTGTTAAACTGACTGTTTGTTTGTTAGTTAGAGCATGTGGCAAAAAGTGTGGAGAGCAGTAGAGCAGCAAATTTTTACTGATTCCAGAGCATGTTTTAGGCTTCAGCTTCTGGAAAATATTGGTCCTGTGATGAAGTCTAAAAAGAGCAAGAGCTCTTTTATCAAGCAAGAGCTGCTGATAAACTGTTTCTGGATGTGTTGAAGTAAAGCCATCTGTTTCTTGGGAGCCCTTTTTCAGACATGCAGACCCCATGCTCGGGTGCTTTCCTGCTCAGCCAGAATTTTTGCAGCTGTTCCCTCGTGAATATGTCCTCTCCTGTTTGAAATCCAGTCCTTTGCTGCCACTTCTAAATTAGCAGAGGGAGGGGGAATAGCTGGTGGAGAAGCTTAAGATTTCTCATGGGAAGCCTCTATGAGAAGATGGAAATTTTGAAGGGCAGGAGACTGGTGAAGGAGTGCCCTGGAAGCACAGCAGCTCCTGATAGTTCATCTGTGTCATGGGGGAGAAGTTGTTTTGCTGTTAAACATAATCTTTGCCAACCAGCCAGTACCTCATGGTATATACCCCCTCTACAAGCTGCATTTACAGGTGTTTGCTTCTCTGCCACTTGGGATTCCCTCACCAGCCTCAGCCTGACCTCCCCACATCTGTGCTGTCTGCCTCCTCATTCTGCCCTGCCCCAGGCTCTTGAATTTATCCCCAGGGAGTTGGCACCAGGAGGAATTTCCCCCAAGATTCAGGGGAACAAAAATTTGCCTTTAATTGAGGTGGGTATGGTACGTTTGACTTAATCTATTTGGTTTTGAAACTAAAGATATGTTTAGTAGGACCTCCCTAAGCAAACAGAGAAGCTTTGCTTGTCAGCAAAGAAGTCAGCAGCTATATGCCATATGCTATTAGACCAGGTAGTCTAGTGCAGTAATTGTGGTAGTTACGTGGCACATGAGCTAAAGAGAGCATTACTGGGCTTGAACTGAACTGTGTTTGAGCTGCTGAGTTAGGAGCAACAGTGTATTTCCTGAATTAGTTTGCCAATTTATGTGTGTTACTTCAGGGAAATTTTGCAACTGCCAGTTCTAGCAGGTATTGTGGATTTTTGCAACGGGATTCCCAAAATGTTGAATTTCTACTGTGTGGATGACTTTGCTTAATTAGACCTATTTTTTGGTTATATTTTTAAATTATCTAAATTCATTTTGTTTAATGGTATGGTTACTAAATATCCGTAATGTATATGGGGATGTATACTTGAGGCATGCTGTGTGAGTGCTCCAGCTCCAACTGCATATCCAAAACCTTTTAAAGGGAAATCTCAATGAGCCCTATGGGACAGAGTAAATTATTACATGTGGTGAACTCTTAAGTCATAGACCAAGGTCATGGCAGTGAGAGTGTATTTCAAAAAGGTTTTATCTGTGCTTGGAAAGCAAATGAAATCTCTCATCATTAGCTTTAGAATTATAGTTGTAAGAGGATTTTCACTAGAGGTGAAAGATCAAGTTCATGGCGGACATAATGGAGTCTGAAAAGTTATTTCTGAGACATAATACTGGGGTGTGAAACATTCACTGAGGTTTCACATTATTGAGTTTACAGCCTGTAATCCAGATACTGCAGATCAGAATGGTTGTAATCATTGCTACTGTTATGGCTTTATTTCAACCTTTGCAAAGGGGGAGATTCTTAAATTTAAATTAAATAATTTAATTTAAAATTATACTATAAAGACTTTAAAAATCATAGATTTTGAGATGTGTCACTCTCTGCCATTGCACACAGGCTACCTTAATAATAATAATAATAATAATCCCTCTATAGGAAGATAATTTAGTAAACCTGAATGATCTTAATGAATCCATCAAAGCACATGTGCATGCAGTGATGTGATCTCTGTCCTTATTTGTTGGTAGTTCACATAAATCAGAAAGAACAAATAGTGAAGAGAAACAGGCCAGAAAAGCATAAATGGAACTAAGGTTCTTGGAGACCCGGACTTTTATCCTGTTGGTGTAAATTGATATTTATTTGTCTGTTTATTCAACACACTGTTGTATTTTGCTAAACTTTGCGTGTGTACACACATTCCAGTGGTACCAATGGGCAATAGAAACCTGCCCAAGAGTAGAGTCTGAACTCTGTGCCTGCACCTTGGGACTGGTTTTGCAAATATCCCTGCTTGTAGCAGCACTTACTTGCTTACAGAGTTTATAGTGCTCAGCCTGTTGCTTGCAGAAGTGGTGAAATCTGGCAGTGATGTGCTGCATTTAAAAGGTGAGCATTAAACAACCATCACCAAAAATGAATCTGTTTGTGCTTTTGCTGTCATGAAGGTGATTGCATTTACAGGAAAGTTTCAGCTGTTGTAGTTTTGTTCAGAATAATCTGCTTAGTCCTCTTTTCATGCTATTTCACTTTTGGGTTAAAAATTCAATGTTTTGCTGTTTCGTTTTCTTAACTCCTTCTATCTCCATAAGAAAAGGTATTTATTCCTCAAGTTACAACTGCAGATGACAAGCACATACATACTCTTGGCAAGTGTTATTTTAATCTCTTTGAAAATATTAGCTAATTCTACAGTAGTAAGATTTTGTAACTGCAACTACAGCAAGTCAGCTCTAAGAGTGGCTATCAAGTTGTGTTCTACTTGAGCAAAGTATTTTGTTTCAAAATGAATATGTTTCTTGGGAAACCTTTCATATATTCAATGCTTACAAGATTACTTAAAAGTCCTATAAAAAGAGGAAGCATAAACTGGCTTGATAGGTTACCGCTAATTGAAGAAATGGCAGCATTAAAATTAACTAATAAATAAACTAATTCTGATCTAATTCTCAGTTCTGATCTATGCATGTGTTTTGTGCTTCTGTTTTAAAATAATGTGGTCCTGCCATTTAGGAAATACATTCTACAACATTTTTTTCTGTACTGTTAATGTCATGTATGTTATGTCAAAAACACTTGCTGTACTTTCATTATCCAAATGGCCCAGAATATCAGTGTTGAGTGAGACTTTCTGTGTAGGTTATGTCCTTTAAGGTGTATATCTTAATAATTTAGTCAATGGCCTCTCTTATACCTTTTCTTCTCAACCAGCAGTGCCGCCTCTTCTGTGCAGTTGTGAGGCATTTCTATTCCTAAGCCTAGTCACAAATGTTGGTGACCTATTGATACTGGGACATTTCTGCTGTTTGCAGCACCCATGCCACTGACTTCTGTGTGGTTTGGTTCTCTGTAATTTATGATTTGAGGGACTCAGAACAATAGATGGTATTTGCAGGTATGAAACACAAAGAAAGTTCCACAATGCTGTCCTCAAATCCCTTCTGCAAACAAGTCACTCTAGGGCATCTCTGCTTCACAAGGGGTCTGCTGTCAGGACCCCTTGAGTAACAAATGCCTCTGTTGCTACATTTGGGCTTCCAATCCTTCCTAAAACTCCCAATAGATAAAACTCAGAGTTTTATCTCGTCTTCTGCAAATAACAACAAAATACGTACCTTGTAACCTTGATTTCTTTGTTTTGGTTGATTTCTCAGCATTTTAATTAAATTTTCTTGGAATTTAGACTATTCCATTAAATTGGCTCAGTTCTATAGGTACACAATGTATACCAATTTAAAACACTAGCCTGTGCAGTAGTTTTGTGTAACTTTGTTTTATGCAAATATGAACTCCTGGAACATAAGGATACTTTATAACTGAAGTATTTTGTGAGTCTGACAGCTGTGCTCTCTCTGTGATCAGAATTCAGATGTACATGTTTGTCTTTAGAATGTGTAAAATCTTCCTTGTTGTCTTAGCAGCACATTTATGCTTACCACCCTCCCAGTTCTTTCCTCCTCTGGTATTTTTGCATAATATAAGTCCTTGTGCACATTGTGTAAGTGTTCTGTCACATCTCTAAGTGATCAGACTGATTCTAATTTCTCTCCTCTTCCAAATCATCAGCCAGTTGCAGCATGCTGTTTGTCATCTTCCCTACTAGTATAAAACCACAGTGTAAATCTGTAGTAATCTTCTGTTCTCCTGACTGTCTGGTTTTAGTATCAGTCAGTGCTTCCAACTTGCAGGAGGATTTTACACTCAGACAAATGACTTGTCATGCTAACTTATCATACAGCATCTTGTGAGGTGGAGGGCTCATTTAGCAACACTTCCAGCAGACTGTGTTCATGGTTTGTTTATCAGCTTGTGGGTGTTTTTGTTTGGTTTGTGAGTAGTGGGAGGCAAGAGTCTCTTTTAATACTCTTAATATTTTTTGCAGCCTAATGCAGATCTGCCATACAAGCAGATTTTAAAGAGATTTTCTGTCTTTCAGGCTTCAATTTCCTTCTAAATTGTATGATGCAAGGCAATGGAAAATTTCATTTTGTCAGGTTATTTCCTCCTGTGGAACATACTGTAATATGCTGAGACCTGTTTCTGAACCATCTCATTTGTTAGATGTTTTCACAAAACTAGAAATAGTTGAATTGGCTTTTCCTTCTAATTAGCACATGCCAGCTGCTGCCAGCAAAAGAACACCTGTGCTGCTAGTGAAGGTACCTGGAAACTTGGGCATGATTCTTCTCCTTTATCCTAGTGCAAATCCAATATTCTTCTGTTGAAATCAAAGCAATATGGGCTCGATCAGTGTAGGTGAGAGACATAAAGGAAAATTGGATCTATGTGATTTCTAGTAGGTGGATTCCAGAGGCGCTATTTGGTGTGAAGTGGTGTCCTTATGCAAAAGTGTGCAGCTGACATAAATGCCAAGTAGATCCATAAATAAGTAGAGCACTGCATTTTTGTCCACTGTATTCTCATGTTAAACACTGTCTTTTTGAAAATATGGTCTTTATTTCAAATAACTGAAACTGCTTATAATTTTAAAATAGAGAAGTAAAAACAAGGATCAGTCTTGTTCATGCTATAAACACTTCTAAAGATGGAGCTCTATTTGTGGGCTAAGTTTATGTCTTTATCTTGAAGTTTGAGTAACTGTACTTATCTCTAGGAAGTGTGTTCCTCAGGAAACATCACTAAGCTTTCCCTCTACTATCTCCCTATGCAGGTATTAGAGGACTGTAAAGTCGTTTTATTAGCTGTCAAACTGTGTAATTATAAGATAAGAAGCAGAGCTTTGCCCAGTGGAGGAAATGTGTAGTTCTTCCATCTACATTCAGAAGCCTATTTCTTCTCTAGCTTTCATTGGAGGCAAAGGCAGCCTCCAAAACCCAGGAGAATTTAATCAAAGTGGTTTATGGATGTTTTCTACTGAGTTTGTTCATACAGACAGAAACGAAACACAGAAATAAAATACCTAAATCATGAAAAAGTGCCCAGTATACATGTAGTCAGCAGTGAACTATAGAGCTGTACTGTTAAATGCCCTGAATTGGGAAAGAGGAAAGAACATGTACCAGTTGTATAGACAGCCTTTCAAATATGTAGGTTGAATCCTAGTTAGGATTTAGTACTTGGGGAGGATTAATGGTTCTGCAGTGAGATCAGTGCTTGAACTATATGCCATTTAAAATATTACTCATTAAACCTTTTTTTGTGTAGTCTGACTAGGTTCTTGGAGTAGTTCTTGTTCATGGTGGTGTTACTAATGTCCAGAATAGTTTTTCCTCTCTCTGTTCCACTGTAATGACAGAAAAATGGGAATTACTCCATTCCATTTCCAAACTAGAAGTGTTAACATGGATTTTATTTGAAGACAATCCTTTTTTCTCTGGAGTTTGTTTTCATATTTGATTTGTTTTTGTATGGACATCTTGGCATTCCTGTCATGCTGCAGTGCTTTCTGCTTGCAGCTGTGGAGCTTTTGGAGGAGGGCTGTGGGGAGCTTTATTCACTATTAGAAAACCTCACTGAAGAGCTGTAATTTCATAATAGATAGTGCCAGGCAGCATTAGCTGCTGATGTTTGGATACCCACAGAACATAAATCAATACTTAGAGTAAACAGATGAGTATTTATGTTCTGGAGCATTTGCTCATTTGCTGTTGGAGTCCTGGTAAGGGCATATGGTCTTGCAAATAGGGCTGTAGTAGCTATGTCTAGGCTGTAACTGTAACTGCAGTATTTAACACAATCTTACAAAAATGTGCCTTTAGGCACTGTGAGAAATGTTCATTAGAACATGTAAATAGTTTGAATTTTACTATATTTGATATCTAGAATTCATGTGAGATTTCTTTGCTTTTTGACTGCCTTTTTCTGTGTGTTTTTGTGAAGTAGACAATGTATTTTTTGTGGAGTTTTGTTTAGAATTGATTTTAAAGGAATAGAGTGAAAGGCAACTGTGTGGGATGCACCATTCAAATTCTATGGATGGTGAAGACAGAAGGTATTAGGCATCTGCAGTGCATAAAATACCAAAATTAAAATTCTGCCTAGTTTTCACTTCATTTTTTTGTTACTTGTATTGATGCCAACTCACCAATAAAGTCACATGCTTTTTAAAAACACCTTGGTTTGACCTGTTCTGCCTTGCAGTCTGGATTGTTCTGCAGTACACAATGTGTCGATAAGTACAATACAAGATTTTACTGTGATGGTATGGAATATTTTATGACTTGTTTCTGTTGTGTGAAACATCATAGCTTCTTGCAAGATACAGCAGTCACAGAAGTCATCAATTAAACTCTAACAGGCTGATATCATAGCAAAGCTTTTAAGACAAACATTTGTTCAGCATGTGTTACATAGAGAGAGCATAAAAACCAGTTTATGTCATCCTGGTGCTGCCAGTATTTTAAAATGTAGTTATTTGGACTAATCCACATTCACTCTGACAACATACCCTACAAGCAGAGGAGAATTTGGTTAGTTTATATTCAGAAAGAAATAGCTGAGCACCTTTTTGAGTATCTCACAAGTACGCTGGATTTTTCAGGAGTTAATTTACTGTTAACATGCTGCAGCTGAAGACAGTGGTGCACAGGTTCTTTTCTTATTGGTCCAGCTGTTACAGTGCATTAGGAAACTGCTTAAATACTTTAGCGTAACTTTTTAGTGTTGTTTGTCCCACTGGGAATGAATGGAATGTTGTGGCTGGAAGGAAACAGGATAGCTGTGGTGTGAGAAATGAGGAAATAAAGAGAGTAGGATGCTCTGTAACAGCAGGATTATCAGTAAAAAGCATGTGATTTTCAAACTGCTTCTGTCTGTAGCACTTGCTAAAGGTTTTCTTTGGAAGCTGGTGTGATATGACAGATTATTCAGAGGTTTTTTCATAGCTTTGTTCTGAGCACTTTGAAAATATCCTGAAATGAGGCAAAGTTAAGTCATATGGGCCTGCCTTGAAAGAAGCATTAGAATCTGACTTTATTTCATGTCCGTTCTTTTTAGCTTGCTTTTTCCAACAGAAGGGGAAAAAAGATGTGGTGGCTGATTTGAAACAAAAGGACACCCACACAGAAGTGAATTCTTGCTGTTATGTGCCACCCCTGGATTTTAAAAGGGGTTCCTTATTGGAATTACATGGCTCAGATAATGTTCATCGATATGGGCGTGTTTAATTGCTCTCAGGGAAAATACATGTGGGATTTCTGTTTATTCCAGGTCTAAGTGCTCCAGTTCCTTGTGTTGCTGAGTGCAGGCAGCAAGTGAGCACTGGGAACACCTGGGATGTGGGAGCTCTGCTGTAGGAATAGGAAAAGAACCCTCTGCAGGGATCCCTGCAACAGCTCTTGTCCAGCTGGCAGTGGCACATCTGAGACCTACAGCGATTTGGGCAGGGTGGGGGTCTGGACTAGAGCTTGTGGCAAAACCCAGGTAGCCTCTGATGGAGAGAGAGCCTGGCCTTGGACTTAAACCTTCCTTTGGCCTTGGACTTAAACCTTCCTTTGGCCTTGGACTTAAACCTTCCTTTGGCCTTGGACTTAAACCTTCCTTTGGCCTTGGACTTAAACCTTCCTTTGTCCGTGTTTACTGCCCATTTGACCCCTGCGGGCTCTGTGCATATGAACTGCTCGGTGTCTAAGGCCAGAGCAGGCAGTTGGGCACTCAGCTGATCTGTTGCAGTTGTCAGAGGGTCATTCTTCAGGGATAACGCTGCTGGCAGCTAAAACCTATGAATGACTCAAAAATAGAGTGTTTGAGGTGTTGGAGTATTTTTTGATAGGCTTTGAAAAACATTGTTTGATCATGCAGCATGTCTTGGTCTTTCAATAAAATCTTCATTAAATCCACCCATTTCTTAAAGGACTTTTTTTTTTTTTTTAACTTCTGTTTGCCTTTGTCACATGTTCTTGCTTAGATTATCATTCATTAGCTTCTCCAAAGAGATTAACAGTTCCTTAAAACAGGATCATGTGCATTCTGGTGTTCTGTGTGAAAGCTGTGCTGGAGAGCCGAGAAGCCTCGGGATCCCTATAGAAATTTGCAGACAATTTTGATACTCTAGTCCACTCAAAAAATCTGCTGATACCATAATGTTTTTTCCCTTGCCAGGACCCTCCTTGCCTGGTGTCTTTTCTTGAGCCCTCCTGGGATGAGATTAGTCTAAAAAAACAAAGTAGCCAGATGTCTGGTTCTGAGAGAGTCCCAGAGGCCAGGGTATGGTAGGCAACAGTAATCGCTGGGGGCTGAAGATCAAAGATACCTGAGAATTACTTGTGGGCACATACTATGTGTCATTCCCATTATTAACAGTCTGAGAAAATTTGTATCCCTAATTAACCCTTTTGTTGGTTAAATTTTCTTGCCAGTACAGTCTCTTCTGTAAGAAGTATTTGTTCTTTTTGTTACCATTGCATGTTAGTTAAAAAGAGAAAAAATTAAAAAGTAAATTAAATACTCTCATAATAGCAAAATTTATGTAACTCACTTAGTTTTTTTTATCATGCTCATTTGTAAGTGTCAGAAGTGAGCATAATTTCTCTTTGTTTACTGTGCCATCCTTTGGGCTGGTGTCATTCTCATCCAGAACTGTGTCAATAATGATAGTTACCTTGTCAGGGTAGTGATTTTAGTTTATTGCTTCCTAATAATCTAATATGAATTAGTATCTAATTCCAGGGATGGGATGTCTGCATATCATTGCTTTCTCCCTTATTGGTATTTCTAATTAAATGGTAATTAATATTTTTAGCGATCAACACTTGTTTGTATTATACATGCTGAAATAACAAACTGAGACTGTAAGTGCTGACTCTGAATTCTTGTAGTGCTTTAGGAATGAGTGACTCCTAGTGAGAGAAAAGAGAGAGGAAAACCTGATTGTGGCCTTCTGTGCGTCTCTTTTTTTATCTTCAGGTGAAAATAGGAAGATTGTGAGTTGAATGTCTATTTTACTAAGTAATAACATTCTCTGTTTTTGTAGAATTGAAGACACAAAAATTCTCCCTGACTTTTAAATAATAATGTATAGTTATCAGAGATACCTATTGTTTTTTTCTGATCACTACAGTTTCACTGTCTTTAAAATTGTACAATATTATGAGTGGCAAATATTGTACGTGCATGTTTGGTTTCTGGTCACACTAAGTTTGTGTGTGGTTTAATGTCTATATTTCAGGTGTTTAACAATGCTGACAGGCATTTTGGAGTGAACAGTAAGTGAAGAAAAGATCCCTGGAGTGCTTTAAAGGGTTGAATTGATTTGTCTGTTTCAGTCTTGAGAGTCTCACTTCAAACCATTTTATTTGAGCAAGAAACTCCAAAAGCTGACCTGCCTGAAAGTCTATTGTGGTTTCTTTTTATACTTTCACTCATGTCACAGGTGGTGTGACAAGATGCTGTCTGCATCTTCCAACACAGCCATGGCTGCTGCTCCATTGTCCCCATTCCTGTTCAGCTGCACACCCAAAGCTTTGTTTAAAACAAATCACCATCTAAAGAAATGTGAGGGAAAAGCTTTCTGGTGAACCAGCAGGTATAGCTGATCATTATCTGGGAATTTCAATGAGGTTCGTGGTAGGAATAGGACGGAGACAGGTACTGTGCTTCTCAGAGGTGCAGGGGAAGGGGGAGCTGCACTTTCAGGCAGTAGCTGTTTCCATAAGGATGGTGGCACCCTGGATTTTGGATCACTTGTTGCTATTCATGTGCTATAATCCAGGCACAAGCACTATGCTTGGCAGCTGCCTGCTGCTCAAAAGATTCTGCCTGGCTATCCTAACATAAAGAAATGATGTCTTCATAACATTTCAATTCTGTTTTGCATAGCCCTTGTGAGTTGCTTTTTTCTTATTTTTCCTTCTCCTGTTGTTCCTTTGGGAGGTGTTGCGGCAGTTTTGTTTGTTTGCACTGCTCTGTTGAAGGTTACGGTCAGAACTGGGATCCAAGTCGAAATCCAAGTGTCCATGAGGCTGTGTTTGCAAAGGCCAGTCAGTATGAAAGTGCCTCCCTTTGAGTTACCTCACACAAGCTGCAGGGTGATTCCCAGAAAGGTATGGAATCCCTAGCTGAGGTTTTGGGGAGAGCCCTACTGGATGGATTTGCAGCCTATCTGAAACAGAATTCCTTTCACTTCATTCTCTTTTGTTATCTGCCTAGAGCTCTTGGAAGCCATTCTACTACTGCTGACAAGCAAGAATGTGACATAGTCAGCAAATACTAGATGAGTTTATAGAAGTAGAGGCACGGCCATCTCCCTGTGATTTCAGGCTGGTAAAATTCATATATTTCGATCACTGGTGCCACCAGTTTAAGTAAAAAGGTGATTGGATCTGAGGTGATGTGGGAGATCCCAATACAGTGCAGGAGCAGAGAAAAGCACGGCAGAACTACTTCTCCCTGACATGTTGAGAGTTGGAGTTATGAGATGCTAGTTGTTATTAAACAAGTACTTGGAGTTTGGAGCTGGTGAAATTACTGATATCTTCTGCAAGTCGATTGTCCCCTGCTTTCTTGTTCATGTGGCACAATTCTGTACCATGAAATGTCATAAGGACCTGTAAAGCAGTTCTTTATTTGGGTTTACAGAAAACCAGCTTTAGAGCAATGCAGGTCCTAGAGTGGACTCAGAAATAGGTGTAAACATCCTTATACAAGTGTATTGGATTTGTGTGGCAAAGCCAGGGTGCTACAGGGTAGTCTGTGAGAAGCTGCTGGAAGCATTTCCTATATCCAGTGGAACCAATGCCAGCTGGCTCCAAGATGGACCAGCCACTGGCCAAGGCCTATCAGCAGGTGCTGGTTGTGCCTCTGGGATAACATAGTGAAGAAGGGGCAGAAGTCTGTGCACGACAGCAGGCAGGACAGAGGAGTGAGAATACATGAGAGGAGCAGCACTGCAGATACCCAGAGCAGTGAAGAAGGAGGGGCAGGAGGTGCCCCAGGTGCCAGAGCTGGGATTCCTCTGCAGCCCATGGTGCAGACCATGGCGAGGCAGCCATGCCTCTGCAGCCAATGTAGGTCCATGGTCATGGAGGGATCCACCTGCAGCCCATGGAGAACCTCACACTAGAGCACAGGGATGCCTGAAGGAGGATGTGGGGCAAGCCTACACTGGAGCAGGCTCCTGGCAAGACTTTCAGATCCATGAGAGGAGCCCATGCTGACAGCACTTGTGACCCATCGTGGAGCAGCCTGTTCCTGAAGGACTGCAACTGAGGGAAAGGACCCACACTGTAGCAATTTGTGAAGAACTGCTGCCTGTGAGAAGGGCTCATGTTGGATACCCCATGGTAGAGCAGGGGAAGGGTGTGAGGAGGCAGAGGTAGTGTGTGATGAACTGGCTACAAGCCTTGTTTGTCATCACCCTGCACCTCTGGTGTGAGGAGGTAGAGAATTTGGGAGTAAAGTTAAGCCTGGAAGATAAGGAGGGGTAAGGGGAAGGTGATTTTAAGGTTTGATGTTATTTCTTGCTCTGGTTTGATAGTGAAAAGAAATTCTTTCTTGCCAAAGTCAGGTCTGTTTTGTCCGTGATAGTAAATGGGTGAGTGATTTCCCCCTCTCCTGGTATCAACCCACCAGTGTTGTGTTATATTTTTCTCTCCCCTGTCCTGCTGAAGAGGGGACCAATAAAGTGACTTTGGTAGGATCCTGGCATCCAGCCAAGGTCAACTCACCACAACAAGCTGAATAAATTTGAGTACATTAAGGTGTTACATTGCATATTAATGAACACTGCTTCTTTCTGAGTGCTTCTATTACCAGAGAGTCTATGAATTTGAAATAACTTTTGTGAAGGAAAAAACAGAGGAAGTAAAGACACAGCCCCTAGAAACCTGTGGGAACACTGCTCTCTGGTTAGAGCTGTTGGGTATCTAGGGATGACAGGGATGAAAACAGTTGTCACTAATGTGCTACTGTCTGGTATTTAAGAATAAAGCCATAGGAGCTATGAAAGGGGAAGGGCTCTAGAAGCAATCAGCAAGAGTGAATGTTGTAAAAGAAAAGAAAATTAAGGTTGAATTGAAGGGCAAATTATGCAGAAAGTTAAAGCTCAACATCTGCATGAACCTAGTAGTTTGTTACTTCAAGGGAATATGTAGGTGTTTTATAGTTATGTCATCAAATGAAATGTATCTGTATATATTTTGCTCCATGCTGCAATTGTTAGATTTAGTGAGTTTGGGGCTGTTTACTGTTTTAAACAGCCCATGACAACCCAAGCTGTATGAGAAACTTAAGCCATAGCTTCCCTTTTTACTTACCTGAGCCGTTATGACCTTGGGCTGTGTAAAATCAAATAAAAAAATCTCATATTGATGTAATTAAGGCAGGGACATGACCTAAAGATCATGTAATGAGACAAGTAGGAAAATCTTTGTTTCCATTCACAAGTTTATTTCCAGTCTCATGTTCCATTCACAACACTGGAGTTCATAGGAAAAATGAGGAATGTAACTAACATGGCAACTTTTTGAAAGGTGCCTGCACATGGCAGCATGTGAGTAATCTCAAGCAAAAGCTTGATTTGATTATACTCAAATTCTTGGCAGAAAATTCTTGCTGTAGAATATCTGGTTTTCCTGCATGTCAAGAACAACTTGCTGTTACTTTAGTTTGTGGAGCTGTTGATTTCTAATGTGGGGAAGAAAGGAAATTAATTAGAACAAACTCCAGAAAGCTATGAGTGTTCTTATAATCTCTTGTAATTAAAAATGTCAGCTCCTTTTCCTGGCTTTTGGATGAGCAAAGTCATCTATGTTTAGAGGTGTTAAAGGAGAAAAGCTGTAGTGAATGAATTTTCCAAGTGCTATTCAGTTTTATGCCAGCAATGATGGGAAGAGATCATGGCAGAAGAGATGATGGAAGGATCAGAAGCTGGTTGACAAAGCCCTTCCTCTCTAAATTGCAGATCCTAAAAATCTAAATCAAGCCATAGTAATATACGAGCTTGTGGCTGTATAAGAAGTCTCCTGACTATATAAAGTACTTAGCAAACCCCTGGGTTGTCCTGGTGTTTTATTGGTGCCCCTGTGACCCAGCATAAATTCAAGGCAAAGGGCTGTTTTAACTGTGCCTCCTTCCCAGCTCAGAGGGGCGTGCTGCTAACAAGTTATGGCTGTGACGGCAGTAAAGAACGTCTGTGTTGGGAAAATTAATTGCTTGTAAGCAAATGTTTTTAAAATGTGACATGGTTTTCATAATGTATACTTTTTGTTAGTGTTATGTATTCGAGGAATAGTAATAGGCAGAGCTTGCCTAAGGATTGCTTTCTAAAATATTTAAATTACATGGCTAATGTTGTTTTCCTGGTCTTTCTCTGACAGGCTATTGTGACATGGATTACTGTGCTTAACACTTCTTTGTACTGATAATATAACAACTGAGCATTTAAAATAAAATGCACATTTGCTGCTGAATATTTCCTTCTTTGAGAGGGCTAGATTAATGAAAATTAATAAGGTTAGGGAAATTTTGCCTCACAAGTGATCAAGTAAATTGGGCTTTGCACAGTCTGCGAAATGTTATTTTAACAAGACTGTATTACATTTCTGTTGTGCCTTCCATTGTTAAGGGTAATTAGAGAATATGTATGTTTTAATGAGAATAAAAGTTATATTAGAACCAAAAGCTTTTCTCCTAGTAGTCTCTGAGGTTGTCTTGTATAATATGAGGAAAATACTGGTTTTTACTGGCAAGTCTGTTTATTTTTCTTTTTGTTAAGTACTTTGTACAAGCAGCATATATACTGTAAATAAAGGGTTTTTACAGAATTGCACTGAAATACATGGCATGATAAGTGTATATATATTTTTAAGGGCTTAATAGAGGGTACGTGCAAATTAATATTCTGAGTTGTAGTTTGCTACCAAAAGCATTTGAAATGTGGGAATATGTTTTAGGTGTTAAGAAATGTTAGTTGGGAAGAGTAGTACAATTCTAAGCCTTCTTTAAATTGGACAGTTTTACGGGTCTTGTGTTTCAAATCAGCGTTATAGTGATTCTTGGAAACATCTAGTTATGTGTGTTTGTACACTGAAGTCTTGTTATGGGATCTGTTCCTTAATCAGTAGCTGTGTCCAAGGGTGGCAGGCCTTGTACCAAAGGTTGTGAAATTACTGCTGAAAATCCTCCAGCATTCCAAACCCCAGCAAGAACAAGCAAGCCCACCCTAAACTGGTTTACTTGGATGGCACGGCACAGAAATAACAAGCGCATGTGTCTGCCTCTCTGGTTTTTCCTGCTCTTTCTTTCAGGGAAGAATCCAGAGGATAGGTGGGGCTGAAAGTTCCATCTGGAGAGTGGTGCTTTGTACTTGAATTCTTTTCCAAGGTCTAGATCCTCCTGGCAGCAGCAGTAGGTCCTGTTCCAGTCCCTAGAGTTTCCAGAAGTTAAAAGGCAGGGAGCGAGTCTGCTGGAAGTGGCACAGCAAAGTGCATTTGAATGGAGCAAATAAGGATGTGCAGCAGGCACGCTGAGGCGTGGAAAACGGACACGTGTCTTTTGTGGGAAGGTAATTGGGATGGGGGCTTGGCAGGAGCTGGATCGGCTGAAGTGGGGGCGACTGCCACAGGTTGATGGGCAGGTGATCCGGCAGCCTGGCCCGGGCGGCACAGGAGGGCTGCCTAATATGCTGTGTGCCCTAAGGGCCTGGGGGAACACAGTTGGATTATTATGTTAATGCCTGAGCCTGCTGCCCTCTTCCTATCCCAGCTGGGCTCCCTGTTGTTAGGAACTGCTTTGCTCTGACAGTGGAGTAATATACTTCATGATTGAAAGGGCAAAGGGGCTCACAAGAAAAAAGAGCAGGCCTGCACAGATATGTAAATGAAGGGGGGAAGGCACTAGGAGGGTTTGCGTGTAGGTGTGGGTAGAAAGTTTATTAGGAAATGAGTAATATAAATCTGCTAATTGAGTTGTTATTTACAAGTCCCATTCCCTGATTTGTTTCTTTGTGCATTACCCCCCCTAATGCTGATGTACAGTGAATTTGAAGTGCTTACCAAAGCAGGCACTTAGGTTGATTTATTTGAAGCCGAGGTGCTGTAATATACTGGTACCAGTGTACAATGCTGACAATGGTGTATTTTTCAGGACTTTGATTACTGTTTCATGCTTTGCCACTATATTGCTACACTACAGCTTACAGTGGTGATATGATTCTTTTATGTATGGTAGATAAGTATATCACTCTGAATTTTGTTGATACTTCGAGAGCAGGATATAGATACAGATTACAGGAATACATTTGTTATGGTGTTAGAGCAAATTGAACTTTGATTCAACAAGATGGTGACGATGTTGTGATATTTTTCTGAGGTCTTTCTTGCAGTACAATTGACTAAATAGCAACTGGGTTTTAGAATGGATGTATGTGAGAGATGAAAATGTGTTCCACAGACAAATGTGGGGGGACTTGGTGTGTGTTTGGTTGGGGTTTTTTTCGCTTGTGATGATATGGCCTGATATACTGAGTCTTTTTCTGCCTTTTGTCAAGCTTCTATCAGTAGAAAAACGTGATTCAAAATACCAGTCAGATGGAATTTCTAGCATCCTTATTTGTCTGTTTTACATCCCAAATTGCAGATCACCAACTAGTCAAAGAAATTGCTGTTCTCTAAGTTGAACTTTTGAAAGTGAAAGATATTTTTACAAAATGCAGCTAGTATGTCAGATATAAAGGGGGTTTTTGATAGATGAAGTGCTGCTTGTGGAGCTGGTACTTGATGTTTGTCAAAGATGTGATCTTTCCTACTCTTCACACATCTGGGTATCTCAGTTCTGCTCCTTGCCTTTGTGTTCATATGTATTGCTGCTCTGCCTTGCTCTTAAGAATGTGTCTGTCTTGGCATGGGTACCTGCTACTATGCAGCAAAATTGGCAGTTCTAACACCTCTGACCTGCCAGTTGTGAATGTTCTTCTTGCACAGTGCTGTCCACTTATGCATCTTATATTACTGAAGTAATGAGTGGTGAAAAAGAACTCTGGATCTAGATTGCTGCTGCAGACCTAGTGCAGATATAGGATGTTCTGGACATGACACAGAATTTCTAGAGCCGTTGCCTCACTGGATGTCCATGGAATAACCATCACAGAACAGGTAGTAACATTATCCATGTCCTGCTGGAGCCTTTGTACTTAACGCAAAATTATTGATTTCGTTATTGAGGTGTCCTTGGAGTTCTTTGTAGGCAAATCAGAATGTGTTGTACCTGTCTCTACAGCTTATGAGCTGAGGTGAGAAGATAGTTTTCACTACAAAATGCAGGAAAATAGGAGCATTGATATGAAAGAATTGCTTTCTTGTTGAAGGAGTGTATTTGTCAAAAATTGCATTTCTGTTTTTCTTTCACATTTTATCTGCAGGTAGTTCTTGAGTAACAGCTTTGGGAATACAGAACTTGAGCTACATACTGTCTCAAATTGGGAATGTTTCCATACTTGGGTTTGGGGTTTTTTCTTCTTCTCCCTGTTCATGCAATGTAGATTTTGCAGAAATGTTTCCTGTTTCTTTCAGGAAGATCTGTTTGTAAATGTTGTTCCAGGTCAGGTTAACTTTAGTCAGTTTTGCAAGCAAATCATTTTCACGTGGTCCACATTTTTCAGTATAACTCGGTTGTTCCATGTTTCTCTTTCTCATGGTAAACTGATCTCTCTGGCTGTGTCTTCTCAGTGCATCCTAAGAATTTGATAATAGTGCTGCATTGTGGATCAGCTGGAAAAGTTTGTGTGGTGACAGTCACAGAGGCCATCTTCCAATAGGCATGGGAAAAATCCAGCTGAAAGCAGCAAAATAACAAAATGAAATTATTAAAAAAGAAAATATCAAACATGGGACCAAAAGCAGTGATTCTAAGGATAGGGGGAACTTAGGATTAAAGCACATGTTTAAATATTGCAGTATCCCTTATGCTGCTTATTCCAGTTTTCAGCTAGCTCTGGATGTCAATGGAAAATTCAGTGAATTCTGCCACAAAGTGCATGTTCAATGTGAATGGCAAGTTTTTAACTTTTTGCAGTAAAACAAACTCACAGCTTTTGGTGATCCTCTGCTCTGCACAGAGCAAGGGTAGAATTCTGTACATGAAACCCATATGTTTTAGTGTTTTCTCTCCACCTTTTCTTTAGAGAGGTAGTGGTTATGTAGTAGTCTATATGACCCATTAGACAGTCAAGTAAATTTAAGGAAGTAATAAAAATATCTTTAATTTAGTTGCTAGAGAGTTGCTATATATTTTGTATATATGTTTACACAATAAATATATACATATATAAAGGAAAATTCTAAAGAACAGTTTCAGCATCTTTGTACTTCATGATGTACTTGTGCTCCTTGTCAAGTAGTTGTGAAACCAAGTTCCTGACCTAGACTTGGTTGGCATTTGAGCATTAATCCTTGCACTGCATGGAAGAAAAGCCACTTCTACCATCTTTGGATTAGAGGATGGAGCATTCCACTTGAAAAATGAAGGTGACCATCTGAGTAGAATTTAAAGATGTTTTGGGCATGATTCAGAAGGATGGTGGTAATTAGCTAATGCTGTAGTTAATTTTTTGTCAGAGAAAAGTAGCTTGGACCTTCAGCTGTTACTGATCCACTGCTGAATTCCTTGGGCATATTCTGGGGATACGTAATATATAAAGATGTACATTTAGGCACTTTCTCACTCTGTGCATGTGTAAATTGTAGTTATATGAATTGCTAAGATAGAGGGTGAAAGTAGCTGAGCAGCATTTCAAAGAATGCAATTGTGTGCATCAAGATTGTTTCTTTTTATCTTTCATGTAGTGACTGTTATGTTGGTCTTTTGCTTATTGTATGCAACTTTTCTTTTCCTCCTCTCTCTAACTCTGCCACAATATTGCAGTGTACAGAGCTTTGGCTGGGCTCATATGAAGGGAATTTCCAGTACTGTATAATACTGGCTTGTAGTGAAGCCTAACCTTTGGGCTAGGTTAAGAAAAAATAAATTGTCCTTCTTTGAAATATGGACATTTGTTGATGAGATGACAAATTCTGACATGAGCTCCTGAGCTCAGGATTCATTGATCTGTGCAAAGGGCCACACTTAATTTATTTTTTACAAAGCTGCTGTTTCAGCCAGCCTCCCCGTGCTGTGGCCTTCCTTGCACTAGTGTTATATTTCCCATCTCCTGGCGTTACTCCTGATAGTGAAGCTGTTGCCAGTGGTAGGAGTGACAGGGACTTTCATAACAATGCTATTCTGAGCTGGTTTTGAAGGCACAACAGTTAAAATGTCTGGTTCTGCTACTAACTGCCCAGGAAGCAATATGACAGTGGGATATTTATAGAAAAATACTGGTGCAGGCACAGCCTTACAGTTAATGCAAAGGGCACCTTTTAAAAAGTGGCCTTGTGCTTTCATTTCACTTCAACAGAGAAGTAATACTCTTTGGAGTTGGGGGATGCATTGTTTAACTAGACCTCTAATCATGTTATGGATGATGTGTCTCCAGGAGAATCAGGGGACAAGACCTTTAAGTGTTTTTATCACAGCTTAAGATCTCAGAAAATGCGAACTTAAATAAAAGTGTGTTCGGGAGGTTGTTATTGCTCTGTATCCTTTTGAGGATACCTTCCACAGTCTTTTTGGTTTTTTTTTTTAGAGAATGTCTCTTACAGTTATGAAGTGTTTGACCATAAGAGAGGAACAAGTTGGCAGTATTTGTTTACTACTGTCCTGCTGAGCCTCCTTTATTAAATCATTGTTCAGCAATCTGTTCTGGTGTGAGACTCAGTTGTCTTCACTGCCAAGGTGACAAACTTGGAGTCTCTAAGAAATGCAAATGCATTATGTGTATAAGGCTTGGGAGTAGTTTTGACACCAGAGTGCCAGTGACTGGTTAAATTCTCAACTTTTTGCCCTCTAACCATGTTTCACAGGCCAAATGTGGCAGCTAAGGGTTACACTTCACGATATGTGAGTACAAGAGAGAAATTACCTTGTTTTTCCCTGATTAGGGAAATTATGGAAATGGGCTTTCCGTCCGGGGAAAAATACATACAAAAAGTTTGGCTAGATGCCTTTTCAGGAACTCAGAACTTTCTGGTGTGTCAGAGCCACATGAAGTTTGTGGAGGACTAAGTCAGATGCTGGAGCATGATGTTTATGCATGTGTGTATTTGGTAGGAGAAAGCCTGTGTTGTAACGAGCCCATCAGCTTTAAATCACTGCTTGTGCCAATGTTTACACTGGCACTGGGCAGTCATCCTAATGTTTGCATTTGCAATTTTTAAGTAGAGGAGGAAAAAAAATAGAGGCTGCCTCTGTTTATTCATGTGGGTATTCAAAAGTCCAGTGTAGGTGTTCATGTCACTGCCCCGCTGGGGTGTGTGACGTAGGAGCCAACAGTGGAAGGCACTGTGTCTGATGAGAGTGATTTTGTGGTTTGACTTGCAGCTGACAGGAGGATGGGAAAATTAAATTAGGTCTTCAAGGTACTCCTGGGCTTGGGGTATGACTGAGACACAAGGATGGAGTGAGAGTATTGATGGCTGTCTCTGCTTACAGCCCTTCTTGTTGTCAAAAGGAAGAGGATGATTATGGTTGCTAGAAGGAGGAAGGCTCCCTTAACCTTGGCAACCTGAAGGAATAGACAAGGCTTTGCAAAAATTTTGTGTATTGCCTGCCTTCATGTTTCTGAATATGGCCTAGATGGCGTTTTTTCTGCTTTTCTTGTGAACGTCACACAAGTTTTGTTTGCTACACAGCCATAGGAGCATCTGGTGTTGGTAAATCTTTGCCATTTAGGATAAACCAAAGAAACTATGAACAAAGTGACAACGTGGCATGGCATAGTCAGGCACTGTGCACTGTTCATGAAGCCTTTCATCTCTTCTGTACCTGAGGAGACCAAGTCTTGGTTCTTTCAGTGTGAAAATGGACATTCCAGCTCCTGACAGAGGTTCTTTCCTCCTGGCTTCATTCGTGTGATGTTTCTGATGACAAAAGTCTTTATTTTCATTCAGCTCAGTAATCTCAAGTAAAATGAGATATAGTAGTGCTGCTTTTCAGCCTTTGCTAAACATGGATCTCCTGTTACTCATCTATATATTAGTATTGGTGGAAATTTGCAGAGTGACACATAAACATTTCTGAGACCTGAATGATTAATGTTTGCCATTTGAATTGTTAGCAAACATTTACATTCTGGTTTTACTCTCTGGGAAAAACCACATTAATGCATATGCTCTCCTGGTTTTTAGTCTTTCTTCACCTCCTCCTGCCTCTGAGTGAGAAAAACCATGCTGACACTCCAGAACTCCCTTGAGTCATCCCAGTTGCTGTCAGTAGACACAAGTTAACATTTCTAACAAAAAGAAAGTGAGCAAGATAATTTTCTTTATCTGCCTCAGTATTGCTGAAATTATTGGTGAAATGGAGAAATCCTGCAGTGGGGGAAGAACCATATAATAAGTGTGTCCAAAAAGCTTTCCTTTTAACAGATGCTTTTGTATTTGTAACTATTATTTACCAAAAAATTGTGATGGATATGAGGAACTACAAAAATTGGGAAATGAAAGACTGATTTTCAGCAGAAACAACTTTGCTGGTAAGACACAGTAACTCTGCCAGCAGAGGCCCCAGCTTGTTTCTGTGCCCAGCTTGTGGCAGGATGCTGTGCCTGCCTGAAGCAGCACCAACTTCTGCTCTAGTGATGGCAACCTCTGGCAGCCTGGGACAGAGGGCTCAGCACGGTGTTTTAGAGAGCATCATTCTCTGGATGAAGTTCCCCTGCTGAAATGCAAACAAAGAACAGATTAGTTATTCTGTTTCCATTTTCTGGTGCCTTTTCAGTGTTGTTTCCATGGAACTGATGGTTATTGGATATGGTTGGAATGAAGCAATGTTTTCATGTTGTCAGCACAGCTCTAGGGGTGGGTTGGGGATTAGGTGATATCTTTGCTACCTTTTTGCCAGTCAGCAAATTGTGTTGGACTGCAGGGGACATGGCAGTGGATAAATGCATGATCCCCTCCATTCTTTGGGCCTTTTTTCTTGGTATACTGAAGGCTTCTTTGTTGGTGGGTATAGTTTTTGTGTATGTGTGTGGATTTCTGATTCTCTGGATTTTTAAATTTTTTTTTAATAAGGTTATGTACATTTCTACTCTACTAAAATAATTACAGTAATTTGGTATTTTTAAGAGACTTTTTGAGCATCAGCACATTCTTTTTGGAAGATTTCTTTGGACTCAAAATTGAGTTGGTATCAAAGTTTTGTGAGGTTTAGTTTGCTTTGTTTTTTAGGGGTTTTGTGGTTTTCATATTTTGTGTGTTTGGATGGTTGTTGGTTTGGGGGTTTTGTGTGTTTTTTGTTTTGTTATAAATCAAGTACAACTGTTCTGGTGCCCTATCACATATAGAGCACATCGGCTGGAGTCGTGTGTGAGATGTATTCTCCAGCTTCTGTTGAATTCAGGATGGAGTGTACATACATCAGAGTCAAATCTGGACCCTATTTGTTTCCCAGAGATGATGCTGGGGTATTAAAAAAGTATGTGCTTTGCCTTGGAGGGGGCAGCTGGGCTTCTGGAGATTTGGTTGAGCAGTTAACACTGCCTCTTTCATTTTTGCCATGCCAGCGCAGGATTTTTATATGCATTTTAACAGTTATTTAAGAGTCCCCATATGCTTAGAAAGGAATCTGAATATATGTGCCTTTTTTAAAGCTGCATCATAACTAGGTTATTCCATCAATGCAGTAGAATGACTGGGAGCTGCAGTTGGAACAATATGTAAAAATACAGCTTGTAAAAGATTTCCTTTATTAACTGTCATCATCCACAGAATATATGTTCAAATAAACGTTGTGTAATAACTAAATTTGAGATTAATAGGCCCCTTAAGAAACAGCGAAGTCATTCAGGATAGTCAGTGAAAAATAGCCTGTAAGACTGTAACATGCACATATTGTCCTGCTTACATGCTCTCTCTGGTGTCATTCCCATTTATCAATGTCGGCAGGCTCTGTTCTCATTAAAACACTCTTGCACAAAAGCAACTTAATTTTCTTAAGAGAAGAGGACACCTGATTCAATTTAGTGCTCAAAACCAGGAACTGGAATATATATATATATTTTTTTTTCCTGTCTGAACTCAGATGAATAGTTATGAACAGCAACACAGATTAAACCTTATTAGGTATATTTATATTCTGTTTGCAGTAACAGTGCTGTGGCAAATAGCTTTCTACTGAGATGTAACATCTTGTTATTGGAAACAGCAGTTAAGACATGAGCTGTGGTAACACTCACATGAGATTTTATTTTTAAATAGGAAATTGAAGGAGTTGTTTAAAGGGACTCTGCCAACTCCTTCAAGTTGCTTCTGATTTCCTGCCTTCTGCCGCCTTTTCGAACTACACTGATCTCTTTGGGGACATAAAATTTCCTTTTTGGTCCTATTTGGTCAAACCATTTCCATCACTTTCTTCAGTCTCTCTCTCTTTTTATTTTTTTTCCCCTTTCTTCTTCTGTCAATAGGAGACATGGTTGTGTTAAATTTTGCAATAAAAGTATGGATGCTGTAAAATGTTACACTATCACATCGTGTTCTCTATCCTCTACTGCATAATCCTGCACTAGAACTGCGAGAGTCCTTGTCTCTCCCCAGTTCTTTTCTGTTCTTGTGGGTTTTTTTTCTTTTTCTTCACCATGACTTGCATGTTAAATAGGATAATTAGTCTTGTTGCTGATGCTTGAGCTGTATATCCTCTAGCGTGTGGTAGATCCCCCTAGTGCTCAGGTTTTAAGTGCAGGGAATGGCAGACAGAACACACAGAACAGCTCTGTAGGATGCTCAAGCTGCTCCCTTCCAGGATGTTCTGAGGTTGTTTGGTTTCATTACTCTGCATCTGTGGCCTTGACCCTGGAATGTCCTTTCCTCAGAGCAGGGATGACTTAGGGACAGGCCCTGATGTCCATAGCATGTGCTGTCCCAGCTGTGGGGTGCCTGGGGGTAAGCATAGGCTTAAATACATCCAGGAAGGTTGTCTCCCTAAAGACTGCCAAATGACACTCGAGAATCAATTGTTTTAGTATTGAAGTGGTATACACATATTGGTGAGAATTTTTTTTCCCTGAGGTCCACATACAAAGCTGTGAGGCATTGCTCTTTCCCTGTACTCTGCAGTAAAGTTTCAGCTTAGTTGTGCGTAACAATTTCTTTGAAATCCTGCTGATAATGATAAAATGTTGCTGTTTGACCCAGGTGTTCCAAATGTGGCCAGGGTGTCTTTTCCTGTTGTTTAATGTAGTCTGACTACGTTATTATCAAAACAATATCTAGTCTAATAAATTCCAAGACAGTTTAGCTTGGTACTAAAAACAAGGCAATGGAACAAAGTTTAGAATGTGTTCTGTATTTAATACTTGAATTCTAAGCACGCTTGTTTGATTTGCTGCCCAGTCACATATACTTGACTGCTGCATGTACTTGCTGCTTCATTTGGATCCACACCTGGTGGGAAATGGTCAGCCCCTTGGTAATGGCTTTGCCTTTTTCTTCCATTTTTTACCAGCCTTTGTTGCCAGGAGGACTGTCTTGGATCTTGTTGCTATCACTGTAGAAATCTTAGCAGGGTTGTCCATACAACCATCCAACAATATCCATATATTCCAGGATAAGGTGAGAGATGGAGGGCTGAGGCTTTGTGCTAGACTCTGGTATGAGAAGAGGAAAGTTTCTGCCAAGTGCTGACAGATGAGTGTCCTTCAGAGGTGGCCTGGCCATTTCTCATTTGGAATTCTCCCTGGAAATGTAGACCATGAGGGCATTCCCTCAAGCCCAGTGCCATACAGAGTTGACTGAAATTGTACCTGCCTAATAGTAAGTGAATTTGTTGTTTGAGGGAGTTAATATGTGCAATTGTTAACTCAAGTAATGCTGTCCATGCTCTTTGGTACTTGCCCTGTTAAGAGTCCTGGCAGTGACTTTCAGTCAGGTCTTTTGAGTTGATATGAACGTCAAAAATTTGTCCAGTTGTTGATACTGCTGCTTTTGAGTGTGGTCTGACCTTGCATTTCAATACATGGCTGTACACTTACCTTTTGAAAGGACTTCACTATGGATTTTATAGAGAGCTCTCCCCTCATACTAATGGTAAATGCAGTGAATGGTTTGCAAACACATGCAAATCTGAACCTGGAGTATTATAAAGGCATCCAAATGTTTTCATGTTTTATTGTTTCATTTAAGCTGACTGCAGACAGTTGAAGCACAAAAAGAGCAAACACTAAAAAAAGTGATGCAATAATAGTGACTAATGAATGTTTCAAATAGAAAATGAAGAGCCTGGCTGTATCATGTGTCAGCACTAATGTTTGTTTGTATCATCCCTCTAAGGATTTCAGAGTGCTTTTCAGGAATGAATTAATTTTGACAATGCCCTATGAGGTATGTATCCCTCTGATAGAAGGGAGTTGGAAGCACAAAAGTGTTTGAATTCTAGAGGATTATGCTACTAGGTATGTTTAATTACAAATTGGAGCAGTTGATTCAGTTTACTGTTTCCTGTTTCAGTTATTCAGTTTGTTTAAACTGAACCAGAATCACAAATATAAGCCCCAGGTTTGTGTGTATGGGAAGAAATTACTTCTAAGTTTATTTTGCAGGGGAAATGTTTACAAAGAAAACTGCAGATAGAGTAATTGACATATATGTCTTCCCTCATTGAGGCAAATAATCTGGATGATTCTATCTTAATTTGCAGTCTTTCTGGGTTTTTTTCTCTTCTTCTGCCTGTAATGAGTGTTTACTTATCTGCTATGGATAACTTCTGACACTTCAGAGAGAGGGAGTTAAAAATTGTAAACTAGTGTACTCTGGAAGTGGTTGTGAATTATGACTTTTGCACATGACTGGCCAAACAACTGAAGCATAAAATTTGTCCAAGATTGTTACAGGCTCGAGATTATTTGAAAAATCCAGATACCTTCCAGATGGATCAGGAAAGAATAAAAGAAGCATGATAATGGCCTAAATACCACCATCTAGTATCCCTCCTTAACACATTTCCAGATACAGAATTTGTCCTGGAAGTGGAATTGCAGCCTGTTTTAATTACATTGTTTTAAGTAAAGTGATGTCATATCTCCAGATGATCCCCAAATCAGGATTGGTTGCTGTGCTCTAGGTTTGTGTGGATGGGCATAATGTGTCTTTATCTTGCTACATGGAGGTATCAGTTGCACGGCTTCAAATACAAGTAGAAAATCCTGATTTAACTCACACTTGTTGAAGAATTGTTTATACTACTCGTGCTTCCTTTCAGCTATGATCTCTGGCAAGAGAAGCTGTTTGGACTTGTGCCTCTTTTTTTTTTTTTTAATGTTCAAAAAAGAAATGCTGATGAGAAAGAGGTGTTGAAATATGTTACTGTAGTTTACAACTGTCAACTATAATGTTTTATTTAGCTGTGTCTATTCAGATGCTCCCTCCACAACATGGAGTGCCATATGCCATTGTCCCTGTTAGTGAGCAAGTCAGCAAAGGTTTCCCAGTCTGCATTTGTTTTTGTATTTCGGCCACTGAGGAGCTGTGGTCCAGTGCCATCTTTTATTGATAGGGCCGGCAGAGGAGGAATCTAATGAAATTATCAAAGCTTTGAATTAATTATGAACTTGAATAAGAAAGCTAAGCTCTCTAGAGCCAAGGATCTCATTACCCATTCATTTTCATTGCATCCTCTTATGGAGCAGAAGGCAGGTTCAGCTACTGCTCCTACCCTGATTTTGGACTTTATTCAAACTTGCTCAACTCACTAGCAGCCTCTTGTTATTAATCTGTGGCTGGAAGTGTCCAGGGTGATTAATTTGACTCTAAATCAGCACGTAAATGGTAGATTTCTCTCTTCCCTTTCCTCTTACCTTTGCTGGGTGGCTTTTCATCATCAGACTGGCTGCCATACAAGAGTTTCTGTTCTTTCTTGATAACTGGGGAAAGCTATGCAAGACTCAAGTTTTAACTTCCTGGAATTTAATGAGTTCATATTAAGAAATAATACTGCTACCTTATATTTCCTGGATATTTAGGTAAGCACAAACACTTCTTAAGTCATTATCAAAATTGTTTATTTTCTTATTTTAAAAGACTATGGACTGAAAAGTAATGACATTTTGGCTTCAGACATATGGGGTCATTGTGGGGGTTTTTTGGTTGGGTTTTTTGTTATTCCTATTTTAAATTTGTTTCACAAGCCACAGGAAATTCTGTCTGTCAGTGCTTTATTATGATAACTATTAAAGTAGTTTATTTACCAGATTAATATTTTATTAAAATTGCTAAAAGTGTATGAAAATGCAGTATTTTAGTTAGATCAGGTAATGTTTATTGTAATTAATAGATCACTATATAAAAGGGTTCCTGGCAAATTAGAGCACGAGTAGTGACACCAAGCCTCTGTGTAATATTCTTGGTTCTCGAGGATATTCCTCTTCAGTCTATCAGCAAGGATTTTCATCTCCTCTTACTTTTGTCCATTTCAGCATGTTATTTATGAATGCATAAACCAGAATCCATCAGTCTTCATAAGTTACAGGCAACTGGCAATTTTTTGAGCAGTGGCTAACTGCCTAATGGTCTCTATGTATGTGTGTGTTTGGAGAATCTAATGGCTTGGTGGGTGGGGGAAGAACATTTTGTTCTCGCACTGTGGCTATTTTACCATTGGTGATATTTATCCTTTTTTTCTCTCTCTAGGCAGCTGCTATATTTAATTCTGCTTTTGGAAGTTTTTTGGTAAGTAACACAGTATTTGTAGCAAGTGCTTTAATAGTCTCGTTTATAACAGGATCATTGGTGTGTTTGTATTTTTTCACATTGTTGTTGGTGGAATTTTGCCAGTCAGATGGCAAAAATTTGAATCATCTTTCAGTTTATGTCACCATGCCCTTAAATACAGATACTGCAATTTCTTTTCTTTTTGTTAAACTCTTGAGAAAGGTGGTGAATAAATTCTCTGCTCATGGTAAATTAATAATGTGTAAACACATCTTAATTTTCTCCTTAATGGGTTAACAGAATCTATTATTATGCAGATGTTTCAGACATGGGCATCAATATATTGATTTTTCTAATAAGGCCCATCAAATACTCATTATTTTCTATCAAGAGGCCATGGATTTTGAAAAGAAAACATGACCCAGCTGATCAGAGAGTAGATGCTAATTTACTCAGTGACTTGTCATTTGTTTAGCATATTTTACTGTCAGTGGAAGCACTCAATGTCTCTGAGGAACACACTAAAATAGCCAGATATGGGGAGCAATCAATCCAGCTGGAAATATAACTGTTTCTTTAAAAAGCAAAAGCAGCATTTGTGGTCTTGATGGTCTACAAACATTAGAAAGGACACTGTAAAGAACACTAAATATATTTATGAAGAAAGGAAGAAAAGATTTCTTTTACTGATGTCTGGTTTAGAGATATACTAATGAGTAATAAAAAGAATTATTTTATGTGTTGGCAAACTACTGTGACTGATTGTTTATTTAGGCAGCTAATAATTGAATTTGTTCTTACTAAAATTTGTGCGTGTTTAGAAGTATGTGTTTGTGACGTCAGGCTTGTGTCCTCATTTTATACTGTGATGGATAAAACAAATGAATGATAAAAGAATTCAAATTAGGAAATTGAAATCAAAACTGCAAGTACAAAATAACTCACTTTTTATTCATGGCTCATTTTTGGTGGTTTTTTTTTGTTTGTTTGTTTTTATGAAAAGCTGGCTTTTAGGAGCTTAAGTATATGGAACTGTACACATGGCATTTTGAAGCTGTGCTGTGCTGCTGCATTTTTGAGGGACTAGGCTAAAGTTAGGAGGATGGATGTAAGTTTTTTGGATATAGAAGACCACTCACATATTTAAAACATCAGTTCCGAAGTACTTTTCCTTTTTTTGTTGCCTGTTATGTCCTCCTTCCATGAGCCTGCCTCAAGCTGTGGAAGTGTTGGAAAAACTCTTTAGTCTGTGTGTGTGATATTTTCTCTTGTTGCTTGGCATGAGTTCCTGGTTTCTCTGCTGTCTCCAGCTTTCAGTTCACGAGGTTTCTGTGAATATCCAAAGGCTCAGTTCAGCTGCCATTTGAAGATATCTTTTGGCTTCAAATAAGAATTTAGGCTCTACTGCCTACAATGCTGACTCCTAGTAAATCAAAGAGACATATTTTCAATTTCTTGTAGCTGTTTGCAGCTCTCTGAAGAAATCTGAGCTCAAGAAGCTGAGTTAGTTTTTGTCTTTATGTAATACTTCTAATTTTGGTTTTGTTCTTATTTCATGATCGTTGAAAAGATCTGCTTAGGTGTAATTACCTCATTTCACTTTTTGTTCCCTTCAGGTCTTTTTGCAAATGTTGGAGCAGCATTGCAGTAAACGTTATTCTTACAAAGTTCCTAGAAAAGACTCCTCAAAAATATTAAAGATCATCTAGAATGAAACCACAGTACCAGCCATTTTTTTTCTAATTACTGATTTTTTTAGAATAACATGATAAAGGCACTGGTTACTATTAAATTACAAAAATATCCACACATTTAAACTCTTGTTATGGTAATTCTACTTTGAAATCGTGATTATGTAGGGAATACGTGTGTATGACACAGAACAAATCACAAATATGTTTACTAAGTGCTTTGTTCTTACAAACTTTTCCATTTATGAAGTTGATAGGATAAACCTTGTGATGGAAATGGGACAGTAGGCCAGGGACAGTAGTAAGAAGGCAGAGTTGTTTACCAGAAGTTTCAAAGTAGTGTGGGTCTACAAGATCTTGAATCCAGCAGCTCCAGGTATGGAGCACTGGTAAGTGTGTGGTCACTTATAAAGAAAGTTTGCTTTTGAAAAACTGGCAAAGCATTAAATACAGATGTGTTTTTGTGTGTGTATATATATATTTGTTTGAAGTCAAAACTGTTCCATAAATTGTAAAAATAATTGGCTTGTTTCTGAGAAGATAATGGAAGGTCCTGGTGGAAGTGGTTCTGGGAATCCATCAATTTATATTGGTGCCTAACTTATGGATTTGTCTATGGGGGAAAAACCTGTGTCCTGTGTCTTCAGTTCATGGTGAATCTAAGTCACATTTGCATTTTTCATAGGAGTCTTGTGATGAGCTGTATGTGGACAGGTTTAGATGGACTTATAGACCTTTGTGACCAAAACATTATACTTCCATGTGTCCTGGGGATTGTTTGGAAGGCTCTGACCTCAGCAAGGCTGAAGTTTTTCTTATCTTCCTTACCTTAACCATGTGTAGCATGTGGGCAGGTTGTGACACTTGTGAAAAAGCTAGGACAGTGTTTTCTCTTTTCAGACTATGCCCTGTGGGCCAGTGCCTGTGTGTGATAGTGTCAAACAGGCTGATTTAAAAGGGCTGAAAGATGTGCTGTGCTGATTACTCTCCTTCCCCCACCCCCCTTTTTTTTGTTCTTAAGACTAGGAAATAGTGCTTGAGATGTTAAAGTAAGTTGTGGAACAAAATGTCTGCAGGAAAATACTGAGTGTAATGTTAGAATGATACTGAGATCAGCTTCTTCAGATGAAACAGAACATCTTGTGATACACAAAATGTAGAAATGCCAATTATGTCTTGATGAGCAGAAATGCACTTAGATCAAGGACGGGGTGTTTTCACTGGTAAAGAGATTTACAAAAACTCCCAGCCAACCACAAAGTAATTCCTTTTTAACTCCACCAAAGCCCATATTCCTAGAAATATACACACAAAACAGTGCATGGAATGATACTGTACATATTTACATTATTTTATTGACTTAGTTTAATAACATCCCAGGTCTAATTAAAACACAGTGTTTGAAAAAACTAATTGTTACAGAAAAGTGTTTTTATATAGCTAGATTAGTAATAACTAACGATAGATGAATTCAATTTACATAAATTTCAGCCAAGAGAATATTTAGGCTCGTACCACAGAGGATTGCTGTGAGTTGGGTAGTTAATATCATTATCTCCTCCCCTCCTTTAAGCGGTTTGGTTTACAATAATTGTGGAACATAAGAAGTGATTTCAGATTTTCCTCTTAATGGGGTTTTAATATAATCTGGTAGTGTTTCACTCACGCAGAGTGGTTGGTTATCACAAGGCTGCATGTACATGCTAAGATAGAAAGCACTGTGTGTTAGCTGCTTTCACTTGGAGGAGAGGATACTTTTGCACCTAAAGGCCAAAGAAATTGCCTGGAATATTAAGTGTAGGTCTGCTGAAATTCTTAATGTTGTATGCATTGCCATGCTTCCTAAGCATTTCTATTCTGCTTCTAAAAGAAGACGACAAATACTTGCAAATGTCCAAATTGCAGAGCGATAGGCAGGAGACTGCAAAACATGCTGTGCTGATGGTTGTTCCATGGCGTTTGCCTGAGTGGTTCAGCTCCTTTGACTCTGTCCACCTGTAACTGAGGCTGCTCCTGCACTGGAGATGTGCTTGGCTGAGAGCTGCACTCAGTTTGCAATGACAATGTAGTGCCCTGTGCATGGGAGACAGACTTCCAGAACACCGTATCCTCACCAAATCCTCTGCGCTGCTATACTAAACCAGTCTTGTTTAGTCTTTCTACCTCTCATTCATCTCCTTTCTGCTTGAGACTATGGGCTGGGGATCCCATAAGGATATCCAGCCTATGGTGTGAGTCAGGGTAGGCTGGTTCTTCAGTGCCTTGGAGTTATGGACAGTTAGTGTGAAAGGAACAGCCATCAGCTTCACCTTAAACAAAAAACTGTAACTGAGATCTGAAGGTCTGTGGTGACAGGAAATCAAGAGGAAAAGAGAGGGTTCCAGGGACTCTGCTCTGGTGACCACTGGACTCCTGAGAAAATAGCAGAGTGTTGGTTAAGACTTCCTCCATTACTGTCTTGGATTAGCTTTCCTTTCTCTGTTGCAACATATAATAGATGAAATAAAACACATTTCAGGTGCCCATCATTCCATTAATCTCCTTTGTCCAAACTAAGCGTGTATGAATTTGTTCTTTTATCTGACCATTACTCGGAGGGGATGGAGCTGGTTCACGTCGTTCAAAAAGCTCAAATAATTTTTGGAGCGGCCACATGGCTCATCAAATCAAGGCTAGTGTTTTTATTTACATTGTCTTCCAAATGCAAGCTAGAGGTAGCAGAGAATAAAGTTAGCTTCTCACATATACACAAAGCTTCGTTGGTTAATGAAAATGTATGGAATTCTTATCTAGTCTGCTTTAGCAGGCATAATGATTTACACAGCCTGACAGCACTAGTGCTGCAAGTAAATGCATTAGTCATACTGTCCATTTTTCTTGCAAATTTGTGACACAGATTTAATTATGGGAATGACCAGCAACTTACAAATCTAATTTTGGTAGGCTGAGCCAACTTTTTTATTTTAATAACAATGGATTTTTTAGCAATGATTTCATTACTATTTAAAGAAATCCAACCATATGGAAATAACCAATTGGCTGAATTTATTTACTTTCTTTTACCTTAATGGATGTTGAGTGGTTTAGGTTTATTTGGGGCTTTTTTTATTATCATTTTTTTAAATCCTAGTTATTTCTAGGATAAATATCCTTATCTGTCTTAAGTATTTCTAGTGCAAACATTGTAAATATTTTTCTAAAATCAGGCACATGTTTGTATACCCCTTTGTTCCCTCTTAATTGTGGCTTTGCAGTATGAAAAGGGGCAGAGCAGTCATCTGGGATTCCCTTTTTACTGTGCTAGCTGTTTATGAGGAAGTCTTGCCAGGAAATCTGTTCACAACAGGTGCTGAATTCTACATTCAGCCTTGTTTAATTTCAAAGTGGAGCTGCTTTATGGTGAGCCCCTGCACTCTTGGAAGTGTCTCCTCTTGCTCTGTGAGCAGTACAGAGGTGCTGCTGCTCTGTGCTCCAAATTTGATCAGGACAGTTCTCCAAATCCTGAGCAAGTTCTCCCTCTTAATCAGTCCCTAGGAAGGCACCTTATCCTTGAAGGATTGATTTTTGCATGAGTGGGAGAGGATGGCAGATCTCAGCAGCAGCGAGTGTTTGGACCAGATAGTATGAAGCAGGCAGGAAAAGTTTATATTCCATGGGATTTAAATAATTTGAGGAGCCACTTATGTTGCCTTACTGTAACTTTTTTCATGGTTGGTGCTCAGATCTCTTGTTGTTATTTAACATCCTCACTTTGGTTTCTGCTGGCTGGACCTGAAATCTCAACATAAGTTTGGGCATCACTGGCTGTTTCCAGGTTTGCCAAATAACTTTTCAAAGGTTGTAGGCCTTCCCTCTTATTGTGTGCTTAAGCTTCCAGTGTATAGCATGCTCAGTTGAATACCTAAATTTTAGTTAGTTTGTACTATTTTGGTACAAGCAAGGCAGAACAACAGAGCTGCCTGTGAAAGACACCCTTTAGCAGGGGCTTAAAAAAAGAGCCTTGGCACACATGATTATTTCAAAGGATTGCTAGGCATGTGCACCCATCCCAGTATTCCTTTCTTGATCATCTCTCTCCCTCCCAAAATGACAGCATGGGTGTCAGATAGAATGAGATGTAGAAATTTTCAAAAATAATAAAATATAATAATAATAATAATAATAGTAATAAAAATCTGCCAGTTTATGACTAATGCTGAACTCCTTAAAAAAAAAAAAAAAAAAAAAAAAAAAAAAAAAAAAAAAAAAAAAAAGTATAAAGGTGCAATAATCCAAAAGAAGTAAGTGGGATCTTGCTCCCAAGGGATTGAGAGAAATCAGGTAGAGGGATAACTGGAAATGTGAGTGTTTTAACACCCACTGTGTGGTCTCACTGGTGACACAGCTGGTCTGAAAAGGCAGAAGACAGTGAAGTCAGTAGGGATTTGCAGAGCTAGCCAGCACAGAGAAAGAACCAGTTAACAAATAACCCTGCTGGTTGTTATCTTTGAAATGTTACAGAGAAGGAGGATAGGTAACAGTAACCAAGAGGAAAGAAAATGTGCTGTCAAGGTCTCAAAAAAGAGCATCCTCTAGAATGCCAATGATTAGTCCCTGTATTTTTTTTTATAGCGGCCAAGAGGAAAATGCCTTGAAATCTACCTAATAAGAAAAAAAGAAACCATTAGCTGTCAAATGTGTAGAAATTACGTGGGCTGTAGCTGGTCTTACAGCTTTCTCAGTTTTCCCATTAGGTTTTGGTACTGATCATTTAATTAATCTTGCTTGGTCTCATGGGGCTCAAGCAGTCAGTTCTGCCAAAAAAAGTTTGTTTAAAGATAGCAATAAGTAGGCCATTAAATATATCTCTTTGTATTATCTTTGAGGCAGAAAATAAGTAACTGCCACCTTTCCAAAGATAAATATATTTGGGTATTCTGCTTTTCCCACTTCCTCATATCACAGCAGAAAAGTAGGATTTCTTTTCTTCCACCTATTCTTTTTTGATCAGCAACCTCATCTAGTGCACTTGGTGTGGTACTTGGTGATGGCTTTTGAGACAGGAGGTTGAATCCTGCCCCCATCATTACTGTTTCCATGGATGAGCAGGCTTTTAGGAAAAGAGAGAGCTGAGGTATGTGCCAGTAAGCATTTCTTGAGTTAGTGAAACAAACAGCAAAAGTGGATGTTGCTGGAGAAAACACAGAGGCAGAACTCAGGGTGTTTGTTGCACTTTGGAAAGATAGTGTAAGAGCTGAAGCAGCTTCCTTCTTCTAGTCCAATTGTCACTTAGGGAATTGCAAGGTAGAAGGGAGAAAAATTTCTATAGCCAAGACTGGACACTCAAAGTACCTTAAACTTTACCATCTGGCATCTTTCTTCAGATCACATAGCATGGGGAAACTGGAAATGAAAGTGCCTCTGTGGCTGTGGTGCAGTCATCTCTCGTTAGTGGAGACTGAATACTGGAAATTTATAAAAATATCCATTTTAAGTGAAACTCATAAATTACAGGATCAGAAGAATGTCTGTCTTTGGTAACTGATTTGGAGAACATCTAGAGAAGGAAATATACGTGTTTAATATTATATAATGAGATGATTGGTTGGATTAGTATGTAAATCATATCTGTGCTGATACAGTTTTAGCATAAAATCAGTTTGTCTAAGATTACTTACGTCATAATTAGCAAGATTTGTACTCTCTAGTGTGAAAATATCGCGTTTTTGTCAAAAGAATGTACTTGTTTTGGGCTTTTTTTTCTGGTTCTGCTTGCTTACTCTGGTTATTGGTCAGAACTTGAAAGAATAAAAAGAAAAAACAACAACCAGAAACCACAAATAAAAGCAATTGTCCCAGGGTGGAAATTGTGTACAGATCATAATGTTGAAAGATCCTGTGTTTAGTTTGTGATGTTTTCTTGTCTTCTGTATTAGAATGGTTCCTGTTTTTTTCACTCCAAAATAAAAAAAATGAAGAAAATTAAATTAACAGAAAGAAATATCATTTGTTCTGTTATAAAGTAAGACTGAGGTGTCTGTCTTCTAATTAAGTCACTGAACTTTGTATCATGGAACAATATCATGTCACTTAAAATTAGTTTTAAAAAACGTTTGCATTGAAAAGCTGCTTTATTTGTTTCTGACAACTACCTGGAGAAGTATTTGTGTGCTTTTTTTTAAAAAAAAGGTGAAAATGTACACTATAAAACTTTGAACAGTTTATTTGTAAAGCAAGAGATTTGAAATTCTTGAAAGAATTTAGTTCTGTCTGTGGGAACTAAATGTTTGAATGTATTGTTTCTTTATGTTAGGTAAGTTGGTGCATCAAGGAGAAATTGAGAAGGGAAGCACTGCAAAAGACAATTTGGTTTTTATTTTGCCCTCTCTAGTATCTCTTAATACTAGAAGAAGCATTCCTCTGCATTCCTCTAGGGCTGTGGTTGTACACAAACATGTAGTCATTTGGCCTGATTTAAGGGTAAATGTTCCCTGCAGACAGATTTGGAAATGCACAAAATATGTAATTTTCTCCCTCACTTTTAAAAAATTCATCAAAAGGAAATGAAAATGATTTTAGAATCTGCTGTTAATGTTCTCCCCCAAAGTTTTAGCTTCGGATTGAAATGGAGCAATGTTCTTTCCTCTGTGCTGCAGCTTTTAGTCACCTGCATAAGAGAAGTGTGGGGGGGGTGAGAGGGAGCAGAGAGAAATTATCCCTTCCTTGGGAATAGGGATATTTAAGTGACTGTTTTGTGCTTGATTAACACTTTGAAGCAGTGCTGCTGCAAGTTGTTTCACTCAGCAGCTGTGTGTGTGTGCTATGAAACATGAGCTGGTGTGCTGAGCAGTCACCTACACTAATCCATCAGGGAGCACGAAACTCTTTTTCCTTCTCTGACCACCAAATGTGGATTCAGTAGCCAGCAAGAGTTGAGTTCTAGCATGCAGTACAAACAGCAACACTAGTGCTGCATTGTTCTATACAGACCTTCTTTTACCTTCAGTTGACTCTTTGTGGGAGGAAAAATATCCTAGACACATGAATTTATTAAGCTTTGTGATTTTTAGCCCAGAACAGGTTAAATCTCTGCCTGCATTTTTTTTCCTGCGGTTCTTCTCTATCTGACTGAGCAGTGCCTGTTCAAAACTCGGCAGTCCTCAGTCTCTAGGGGTGAAGACAAGACTGATGTCATTATTACTCTAAGTTGAGGGGCTGGAAATCATTCCCCTTGCTGTCAGGGTGACAAATACTGTCTTAGTGGAGGTGCCAGAGGTTAGGTCAAAAGCTCTCACAGTGTCTTTAACTCAACTAGCAAGCAAGGCATGGTTATAAAACTGGAGCTTCCTTTGGAAATTGTGTTTATTATTTATTGTTGGCTTTTTAAAAGAAAGTTTTGGGAAACCATCATGACCCTTCAGTATGAGCTAGGAGTAGTTAATGAATTCTTTTTTTTTCATAGCTGTACTTGGGTTGTTGTGGAGAGTCTGCCTTCATTATTTTTTTGCTTTATCTTCTTTGTAGGTATCCAAACAATCTTCAGCTTTCATCCTTAATGGCACATATTTGAAAAGACCAGTGATTGTGGAGGAGGGAGGGAACTGTTTTAGTTCATGATCTGTCATTATTTGACTTCTTTTAACACTTTTCTATCAGTGGCATAGAGTTTTCATTTTAACTTCTTATAAAACCAAAAAATAAGCATAATTTTTTTAAAAAAAGGCATTCCAAAACACCAGCCCAGCAAAATCCGAACTATCTTGGAGGTAGTGAGGCTCAGGCTTGCTTATACAGTTTAGCACCTTTTTGGCATGGCATGTGAGCAAATGCACTTCCAAGCATCATGTTTCCTTCACCTTCATTCCAATTCTCCACCCACCTCCTCCAGATTCCTTTCCTAAAATGATAAATAAATAGTTGTATTTGTTGTTTCTACTTCCTAAGAAAAGATTATATGACAAAATTCCTTTTCTAAATTATTTTCTGATGGCACTTTCTTGGTTGCTCCAGCATAGCTTGTTGCAAGGATGTTCATGTGATGTCCTTTCCCAGAGAGCTGGTGAAAGATCAGGCTAGATGAACATCTGACTTTATCTATGACAAACTCAGTATGCTCTACAAAGGGTGGAATGATTGAAAACTTGCCATTTTTTACTTTCCAAGAAGAAGAGTTGTTTATACTTGTATCTAAATTAGGGTCAGATAGAAAATTTTGTACATTATTATATGAAGATAGGTTTTTCATATTATCTTTTGTCTTTCAACCAGTGTACTGGAAGCTCAACATGGGACACTTTCCTTGGATATCTTTATTGGTATTGAGTGATACTGTGCATGACTGGGAACAGCTTTTTGCCTGACACAAACCTGCTGGATGAAAGCTGCACATGGTTTCACCCCCTCTGTGTACTCTTTCCATATCACCTTGTGCTGTGGTAGCTGCCAGCATTGATGCCCACCTGATTGGAAAAGTCATTCTGGCTTCATCCTCCTGTTGCACTTGAGGCAAGCTCTGATAGTCTGAAAATGCACACCTTGCTGTGGCTCATTGTTTAATTCTGGTCTACTTTCTTAACCACATTTTTACTACTAAATGGAAAGCAAACGTTAACTATTTGAAGGAGATCTGTATTACATAGAATTAGATAACGTGAATAACAGGAAAGGGCTTTTGAAAAACTCAAACCTTTTAATAAAATGGAATGTCAAATGTATAAGCATGTCTTTCAAGCAGTGATCAAAAAACGTGTGAAAAGTTTCATATCCTTTTAAAAGTCAAATAATTATCCACTATATTTTTTTTGTTGTTGGATGGACAGAACAAAGATGAAAGAAAACTTTATAGATAACATTGCACTTCACAGCTGACTGAAGCAGGTGTTAGAAATGCAGATTAAGTATACTGACTAAAGACTATATAAATTTGAAGTGAAAATGCCACTGGTCTACTTGCAGTGCCCTGCACATGTGAAGTTTCAGATGGTTAAATTATTAATTTTATTGTGTGAGATAGTGCAGCAGTTAGGAAGAAGGTCCTTGTGCATTTGTGATTTAATTTTTCCCCTGTAGTCTTTTTAGTATTATGTGATGAGCAGCTGACAGAATTTTCTTCCTTGTGTGAGTTTTGCTTGGAAAGAGAATACATACTGCAGGTAGATAAATCCACAGTGTAGGTTTATTTACCAGTTAGGTGTTTTACAGGAACATGCAGTGCAAATACACAGTTGTGGACAAATGCAATTTCTGTAAAGGAAGAAGACTGGATGTTAGTAATGTTGCTGTACAAATCTGCAGACGCTGGGAAATCTGAATCTGGTCCTTCCACACAAAGTGACATAAGGTATTAATTTGCTTGTCACTCTTTTTTTGGACTTCACAGGCTTTGTGTAGACATTATACTCCATGATGTACAGGTGCTTTATTGTGTAGGTGGTGTGAAGCATGGGAGGAAGGCACTGGGAGAGAAGTGAGGGTGTTTTCTTCCAACAGCTCAGTAACCTGCTAATAAACTGTACTAGACTGTGAATTTAATTTTGTCATGACTTATCAGATGCCTGGAGCTAGTGATCAATCTGTAA